>JAOBAT010070058.1:4929-20419 GCA_026413305.1 Hydrozoanthus tunicans | reverse complement strand
TTTTGGTTGTCCCGAATTGAGTTGTGACCTCTTATAGCGATTCGCAACTCTGTTCATTAGGAAAATAAAGAAACTCGTAGAACACTTACATAATCTTTTATTCTCCTAATCTGTTGTTTGGTATAAAAAATGTTAAAAAGATTCGTTTCGGTTTTCGCACTAGTAGCACTTTAAGTTCCTTGTTGTATACAGCGGGAAACATGTCTTCTTTTTTAACATTAAAACTGACCGAGTGTGAACTCAGAAACGGATTAAGAACGTGCAGAATTCGTACCATACTAGAAGTAACTACAAACTAGCTACCTTATAGTTATCGAGTCTTACCCGATTCTGACAGTTTCAGCATAGCTTTGAGTACCGCCAGAAGTGCCCCAACACCAATATTCTCATGGGCAGCGGACAACAGGTAATGATCTGGAGAGGACTTAAATGGGAATTTGGATGCCTCTGAGTGATCATGGGACATGAAATCAGTGGACTCATCCAACAGTCGCAAGAGGAGATGGCATGTCAACCTTGAACCAGACTCTGCATCTTGGTTGTTCTCAACTGCCATCCAATAGGAGAAAAGACAATGAGCGATGGACAAGTCATACGGCCCAAAAGGCGTTTTACAATGATTAGTTTGCCCCAATCGGACCGGAAGCATGTATGGCGCATGTGGCAGCCGCTTCAAAGCGGTCCATGTACGCTTGTACTCAGTTTCGCGACCCCTGAAGGATGGAAAGCTGAGAGGACTTAAACAGGAAAGGTCACCCAAAAACCAGGCTGGGGATCTAAGCGGGGACCCCGGAATTCGGAGGTAGAGATCTTACTACTGTGCAAATCCCTACACTAAATTTAACATTAAAAACCTTATAAGGTCTTTTGGGTTCTTGATTAAAGGACAACTAATCCTTTGCATGAATCTAGGCAAAAGTGGAACAATCATGGTTCCTTACCTTTGGCCACTCAAAACTTCAAGGCTTGTCAGAGAATTGTCAAGACCCGTAAAATTTGTTTAGATCAAGCGAAAAAAATCTTCCCCAATCCCTGCTCCAGGAAAGTACAACGCATCCCCTTCCAAAAATATCTATTTTTCAGCTAAATTTGGTTATCAAATATCTCTAATGTTTAGTTGAAGCTTCTTGAAAATTATGTTTAAATCAAGGATTTGCATTCACTTTTAACAAGTGAAAAAGATCTTCGTAAGTATCTAAAACTGCAAGGGTATTGTATCCAGAAAATAAAAAAAGGTATATAACGTCGAAAATGGATCTATTCCACTGGTTAGTCACATGATCTGAATTGAGAAAACAAAGGTAGTAGTAGTGATGAGTAGTGATGAGTAGTGATGAGTAGTGATGCAAGAAAAAAAGTTTGACAAAAATAATGCGGTGTTTGCTTCGTTCAGGGAAAAAAACACTTCAGTGGCTGTGAAAATAGACAAGCATCTGCTCAACCCCTTGTCTACCTGAGGTAGGATATCTTTCAGTTTTTTTTTCGTTTTGCAACTTTTTTTCCTTCGGAAAATTATGAAAGGAAAAATCATTTGCTGGAAACAAAGTTTAAAAAAACCAGAAATAACGGACCTTTGTGTATCATATTGCGTCTCGCGGTGTATTGTTTACCAAATTCAGATATTGTGACGTAAACAGGTCTATGGGTGTAAAAATAGTCACAAAAGGTTTTCACCCTCGGGAAGAGCGGCTAAAAGTGAGGGAAGCGCCACGTGGTAGATAACGTCCTCCAAGGAGAAACTCTTTCTTGAGATCAGGAGCGCAGTAAATGTTGCAATCGATTCATGAATCGATAGATCACTGACCTGAAAGAAACAGTAACAGCTACGATATGAATCAAAGCCACTGGCTATAAGTAACAACCCTGACTACGACTACTAGGAAGAAGGATGAGAAGAAATTGCAAGAATTCGACAATTTGCTTTGACCGCCAAGTATGTGAAGAGGGGAGCAAGGACTGTATTACAACAAAAGTTATTTGTACCATTTCCATGTTTACAGTCCTGGAGTGACTGAAAGAGAAATATCAGAACTCTTTTAACTTCACCTTAGTCACTTTTTTCCTCAAACTTAATTCATTAGTGAGCTTAAGACACGAGAACGGCAACGCCGACGAAGGCGGCAGAGAACAATGATGAAAACAATAGCTGCACGTTAGAATGCACCGTACGGGTCATCTGCACGCCGTCGTCTTCAAAATTACAACATGAAACGCTTAACTTTGGAGTTCGTACCACTCCGGGAACAATAAACAGAAAATTTTCTTAATCTTGATACATAAAAAAACGCCAATAAGGTAAAAATATCAAAATAGTACTTCAAAGTTAAAAGGTAATTTAAAACAAACGTTTTCGACTTATAAAGTCATCTTCAGGTAATCTTATTTCATCTTTATGCAGGGAGATTTCAGCTTTTTCTGTTGACAAAGCATCACTAGAAAAAATGAGAGGGCAAACGAGTCAGACATGTTCGGAATGGGCAAACCAACAAAACAATTTTTTAAACCGTCGTCGTCGTCGGAGTTTATTTATTTATTTTAGCTTCACTACTCTTAGGTAGTCGGAGAACCCGACAGGTTTAACAACCCAATTACTGGACTCCGCGGACCTACGGTTTAACGTCCTTATCCGAGAAGACGCGAAGGTCTAACCATTTGCTGATGTAAGAGCAAAGGCAGCACCTTCTCCTCAGTTGTTTTAAGACCCTGAGTGAAGGTCCGGCATCGGGAATCGAACCCGGGCCTCCCGCACGACAGACTGGCGCCTTACCAACTAGGCTAACCAGGCGGCGGTTGTCGTGCCTCGTATCTTTAGCTCGCTATTTGGGTTCTCAGGGCTATTGGTTTCTTGGATTTCTACGCCAATGTAAGCCTAATTTACTAAAAAAAACTTACAACCTTTCACGAAACACCAACAGCCAATCACTTTGCACTTTAACTGACCAATCAGAATTCACGTACTAGACTATATTAGAATTGAAATGACACACTATCCCCCACTTGGCTCTGAAGATGACTTCCGCATAGGTTGTCGAAATGTCACTCACTGACATCAACAACAGTCCTTCTCAGGACTACACTATCCCGGATGATCTCATCATACAATCTACTGTTACTCCTGGATCCAAACCTTTTACCGTTTTAAAAGTTACTTACATCTACTTCAAGCAGAAGATCAACAAATCCGAGGGAACTGTTTGAAGAACAGCAAAGCGCCTTCAGTACTCCAAGCCACTCTGCACTTAACCGACCAAAGTGAGATGTCACCTCTGCGCAAAGAACTCCGATGTCAAACAGTCTAAAGAAAAGAAATTCAAGCTGTGAGTAGGAAACCGATTTGTGTGTCTAAAAACGCAAACTCTGGGCTGGGTTGTTCAAAGGCTGGTTAGCTTTATAACTGCCTGCGTTCAGCCAAAATTCAAGCAGTTATTTCTTCTCTAAGGAAAAGCTTACGGTTTTTACGGAATATGGTTTAGATTTTCCACGGCAAAAACTCAATTCAGTTAAAAAAATTTAAGTCAATTCCAAAATTTAATCTCAAATCAGTCTCTGTAACGTTGGAAACAAGATCGTTAACACGGGGTTAAGGCGAAACGAGATCTGATCAATTAGGCCCAGTTTGTTTAAGTTCTTTGTTCAATAACAAGACACAAGCTGGTTTAAACTCAGAAATTATGGCTACTCCCTTATTGGCTGACACCCTCTTTACTATATTCTATCTACAACATCACAGAGCCTACCTTTCGCTGCTCTGACAATTGCAGACATTCATGAGCGCGTTGCAAACAAAACTATAGACATCTGCACGTCTGTCGTACGATCGTAGATGTTCCCAGATTCTATCCAGTCGTTTGATCCTAACATAAATAATACGAGAAGCTATTGTCTGGAAAATCATTAATATTATGGATTTTGATCACTATACTTACAGTGGGATTTCTATGAACCTATACTAATGTTTTTTATTTTACTCTTATCTTGGATGGGTTTGGTCCAAATTAATGACTTTTGCAAGTCGACTTGTTGCAATACTATGCTTCCTGTATTTTCAAACCATTCTTGAAGAAGGGATCCTGGTGTATGCCGTACAAAAAAAACCTGATACCCAAATAACAAGCCTCGCGAAAAAAAACCGATACTTATTTTCTTTCCTCTTTTTAACATCCTTATTGGGAACAAAGGTTTTCTTGTAGAAAAAAGCAACGACATCCCTTCCTTTTTCCCTTTTTGTATTTGAGTGTATGTGTTTAATTTTCCGCGTACCTTTAAATTGAACACTTAACCACTGATCCGCCCCGATTAGCCGTGCTACTTGCGGATCAGTAGCATAAAAATTATGTAAAAATAGTATGGGAAATAAAAGTTCAGTTCAGTTCAACAAAAGACTATCAACGAAAATCAAAACTTCAAAAACGGTAAAACATTCTATAGATAAAATGCTTAAATTTATTTAAACACGAGAGGGATCAATTGTCAAACTACAACTAAAAGATTTATACAAGAATTACATACAAACATGATAAACACGGTAAACTGAGGGGTATAAAACTCTAAAAATTCTACGAAACAGATCTACGTCACTCTAACCAACTGAGCTACAGGGCCAGCTGGGAGTTTGGTCGTGGGACTTAAGGACAATACCGCTCGGCCCGAGCCTAGAAACAAC
Organism: Hydrozoanthus tunicans; assembly: GCA_026413305.1. Lineage (NCBI taxonomy): Eukaryota > Metazoa > Cnidaria > Anthozoa > Zoantharia > Hydrozoanthidae > Hydrozoanthus > Hydrozoanthus tunicans. The sequence goes on along the minus strand of JAOBAT010070058.1, from coordinate 15,756 downwards.
CAAAGAGAGTTGATATCCTTCAGTGGTATATGTGTAAACACAACATATATTGATATGTTGTTTTAGCATACCTCGGGTTTTGGAAATACTCTGCCATGAATTTCGGATCATACTGTTCAGTGGAGGCTGATGGAACAGTGCTAGCACAAACGGACTGCTTGATCTTCGTATGAGCGTAGTTGAAAATATCAGAATACCGAGTCTAGGAAGAACAAAGTGTCAGAAACAAAGAATACCAAAATATTCTTGGTGTGCACGTGACGTCATAGGACTCCAACATGGTCGCTTCGTCTTTTGTCTTTGACGTCTTTAGGGATTGAGTGCACACCAAGAATAATAAAAAAATAAAAAATTCTATTTCTCTATATACATATAATCGTTACAACATAAAAACTAGTTTCGTCTGTTCAGACCTCATCAGTTTGTACATATAATTGAACACATCGTGTAGCGTCAAATATAGTGTCCTTCTGAGGCAGATTACAGAGTCAATAATGATCGGCCGAGTAGAACCGGGGAAGCTGATCAATAGTAAAACTGAATGGAATCACGTTAATATCCCTCACACAAGCGTTGTAGCGTAATTTTAGAGAAAGGACGTAATGGTGTGAAATACACCAAGTCCCCTTTTGGTTAGGACACTGTATTTGACGCTACACGATGTGTTTCTTCGATTATATGTACAAACTGATGAGGTCGAAGTTTTTTAATTGTTAACTTGAGTGAGTTTTAGTGTGTAAAGGTATTATATCAACTGAGTTAAGCAACAAAATAAATTTCCCAATAGACCAGTGCTTATCCAGGTTTCACTATAGCTAAGTGAATGAGAGTCTCTGACTCCCCCAGGACACTAATCCATCGATGGTTCGCCTTCAAATCAAAGCTGGTACTCATTTATACAGCTGAGTCGACTGGAACAAGTCGGATAAAGTGTCTTGCTCAAGGACACAACACAGTGGTCTGACCGGGGCTCGAACTTGCGACCCTAGGATTACGAGTTGAACACGCTCACTGCTCGATTTAGTAAACACTAATAAAAACTATTAAAGGGAGAAATTACCCTCAGGTGTGCACATCCAGAATAGAGGTCAAACAAGTACGCCAGTATACACCTTTCTGATGAAGTACACACACCAGGATCAGCGATGTTCTCCACCGTTTGTAGCAGTCTGCAAAAAAGATCTAATTATGCGAAGATACAAAAGCTGACAACTTTTAACATTATCAACTTTCAAACAAACAGCAGACAAGTAGTGTTTTTCTTAAAAGGTTTCCATTAAAGATGTTTTCAACATGTAATTCTACATGTTGTAAATGTTGGCGAAGGTATTGAGGTCATAAATTATTCAAAATTGTAATGAGTGTAAATAGACAAATATGATGGTCACAAACTTCCAAACTGGCAACCCCGATTACCAACTACTCTTAATTCAATATGCGAATGCTCTGGAACAGAATTGACATTTTAAGTAACTGTTCTTAACGTAGCACTACCGTAATAGGGAAAATTTTCTGAATATAGCAACTGACTCGCTCGAGCTGAACTAGCACTGGGCATGGGTATATCTTCAAACAGAAGAAATTCTGAATAACCCTATCCAATTAGCTCTAAAACCCCTTGGATCAATCCTCTGAACAATCTAGCTTATATGTAACCGTGGAACACCCTAGTACATACCATTTTTATCTATGGATGTAAACTTGAAACACTCTAGGAAGTATCATCTTAACATCCTTGAATGTAATTTTGAAACACCCTTGTACATACCATCTTGACATCCTTGGAACACTCTAGTACATACCATCTTAACATCTTCGGAACACTCTAGAACATACCATCTTAACATCCTCGGAACAATCTAGTACATACCATCTTAACATCCTTGGAACACTCTAGTGCATACCATCTTAACATCTTCGGAACACTCTAGTACATACCATCTTAACATCCTCGGAACACTCTAGAACATACCATCTTAACATCCTCGGAACACTCTAGTACATACCATTTTAACATCCTCGGAACACTCTAGTACATACCATCTTAACATCCTTGGAACACCCTAGTACATACCATCTTAACATCCTTGGAACACCCTAGTACATACCATCTTAACATCCTTGAAACACTCTAGTACGTATTATCTTAACACCTTTGACGTAGCCTTGGAACACTCTTATACATAAATTCTCTTAAAAGCCTTGGATAAAACCCTGAAACAACCTTGTAGATACCAAATTAACATCCTTTGAACACTAGTAAATACCATCTTAACATCCTAGAATATACTCTCGATACACTCCAAGGGACATAACATCTTAACATCCTCGCTGTAACCTCGGAATAATCTAGTACATACAGTGTCAACATCTTAAAAGTAGCCTCGAAACATTCCCTGGGGCATACCATACCATCTTAACACTATACCATGTACCTATCTTATATAAACTAGCTCTTACCCTCTCAAAACCCAAGAACCCCCGAGCCCTCTTAACATCCCAGAAAATATCCTATTAACACCCGAACCTTAGGGTATTCTAAAGCCGTACACTACTCCAAAAAATTAAACAGCCCAAATAGACATACCCTCTGAACACCCTAGCTGTGTGTTGAGGAAGAGTCAACAAACAAGAGTGATATCTCCTTAGTATGGCCACCACAGTTATAGACTTGTTTGGTAGTGTTCCAAATACAGAGGTTGTCTGGGGAACAGCTGAATGCATCACCTCCTCTTCTTGTGGCATGAGAACATATACAATGAAATCCAGAAGACCGTGGACATCACCCGAAAGTTCAAACAGGTCAAACAAGAAAACAAGTTGGTCAATCACAGGAAGAGAAGCTCCTAGACCGAAACAACTTGGTTGGGCAGCTTTCATGTCCCGTAGAACATTAGCACATTTGGCTACACTGTTGTACTGGTCAAAGCCTGACAAGTTCGTAAATTTTCTGAAAGAGGGATAATACTCATAATTAGCACTTGTTTCTCAATTGGAAAACATTTGGTGGAAACCCTGTTTAAAACCTTTTAGTAGGTAAATCCTATGTACTTACCCGTATAGATTTGCTCTCTGTTCTTCGTGAGCTCTCTTCGCACTCAGCTCAGCACTTGATAAGCACTTGTACTCCCTGCTCCCCCGCTGGTTTGTTGGCACACTACCAAGCTCCTGCAACTTACCTAGCAAAAGCTTATTAGCTTCCTTGACTGTAGTAATTGCTTCACTTCTGGCCCGGCCCACACCGTAAAGCAAGATTAGGCGCTGGTTACACTCATGGGCTGCGGCCAAGTCTTGGGGGATAGGAAAGTGAGTTGCATACTGCACGTGTTGAGTCTTCTTGGAATATACACTGGAATCTGTCACGCTTGAATCCCTACGGTTCAGATTAACGGAAGTGTAATGGCCAGCATCAAATTTAACCCCGTCACCTGGAACAGAATTATGTTAGACACTTCATTATAAGGAGGGCTGCTTTCTAAGCTTTTCTGGAGTTCCTGGCATTGGAAACCAATTCTCTTCTAAAGCACTGATGCTATTTCATTTAACTTAGAGGTTACGTCAAGCAGCTAGTTAGATTGAAGTACTTTAAGCATCATTATGACCTCGCTAGGCTGCCATCTAAATATACATACACTGGAACTCCGGAACTCGTTAATACAGCCACCTCGTTATAACGACCACTCTTTTTGACCTGCCGGTCGAATGACCAAACACTTTCTTATAAAAATAACCTCGTTAATTCGGCCACCATTATTACGGGTTATTTTTTCTGGCCATAGGTGACCATATAATTTTTTCTGGCCCATATATTAATGTGGTCCACCTGTATTAGATTTACGAACTAGTTGCAATTGGAAAATATACCCTCCCTCCTTTAAAAAAAAGACTTTTATGCAGGCCTCCCTCGAACAACTTGAGGGTGAGCAGTAGAAATAACATTGTAGTCTGCATTGGGCAGAAAGAGGATAAGAGGTGATGATGGTGATGATGAAGATGTTAAGACAAAATGAGGTAAAAGGGGCAGTCTTGCAGCTCGGCTGGGGCTTTGATGATGGTGATGCTGCTGATGATGAAGATGGTAACGATGATTTCCTCCCACAGAAGCATAAGCTCGCATAGGAAGTTATACACAACAGTAACTTTTTCATTTTCGATTTTTTCATTTTCAGCTTTTTCATTTTCAAACCATACGTTGGGTAGCTAGGTAAAACGTTCAAGGTCGTTGTAAACCTTCAATAAAGTTTAATGTGCTACGTTTTTCTAATACTGAGAATTGAAGATTGAGGCTTTTATACCTCTTCAGGAGGGGAGAGATAATAAAAAAACGCATGTTTTTACGCTTGCGAAAGGTAGCACAGCAACTCTGTTCACCTGATAATGCCGCAGGCAGTGGCTGCAAGAATTGTGGATCCTCAAGATACGGCTCATTGTCTCCCTGGTCTAAAAGCTGCTGGAGTCTCTCCTGGTGAAGCAATAGCTCCTTGTCTAGTTCCAACTGGTTAAGTTTAAACTCACTGTCGGAAGTGTCCCTTTTAGTCTCATCCTCATCTTCTTTCATCTGCGGAGCAAAACAGTTAAATGAGTAACATCCGTTTTAACTATAAGAAGCATGTTGTTTGTAGAGGGCCGTTCATCTATAATGAGGCTACACATCGGTGGAACTTGGATTATCCCCTACTTTCAGTGGCAAGACCTCACTCGAAGCTGTATACTGTATTTATATATGCCATTTTGTTTATTGTTTCTCAGTTGTTCATATATTTTTTAAGAAAGTATACATTAAATGCACTGTGTTTATATATTTGTAATTGTTCCTATACGTGTATCACTTTTAGATAGTATTAAGAAATCAGTTTCTTGTCAGCTGAAGAGCTACTTCGTAGATATTCTGACAACAAACCTTTATTATTATTATTATTTATTTATTATTATTACCATTATTATTATTATTATTATTATTATTAATATTCATTATTTTTTATTATGAATTTGGATTTTGTCATGCCTAAATGGCTCCTTTTACAAAGGCCAAGCTAGCCACACAACATATGGAAAAGTCACAGTGCCAAAAATACGATGAGTAGTATAAAAAACTTCCATGATAGTCTTGACCGTCGCCTAACGAATCTAAACGATAATTTCTGTTATATCTGACCACAAAATCGTGAAATGACAAAGTTAAGTACTTATACCATACAGTGGAATCCCGGCTGACGGTCACTTTTTTTTGGCCTGTAATGTGAACGGCCACACACTTTCTTATGTAAAAAAGCCTCGTAAATACGGTCACCCCGTTATAACGTCCAAGTAGGTGACCATATTAACGAGGTCCAACTGTACTTAACAGCAAGCATTTTGGCCTTTTTTAATAAATGTTCTTGCTTACACTAACAACTCCTGGTATTGATAAGTCCACAATCCCAGACGCATCGCCTTCCTGAACGCACACTTCAGTACCCATCTGCTCCGACAGGCTTGCAGTGTTTACTGTGTGATTCACTGCTGGTCTTGGAGGCGACGGCACAGAAACAACTGGCGGAGGCTGCAGGTCCCCTCGAGCAATGAGGGTGTAGAAGTATGCATTGTGGGAGAACACGTCATGCCGTACCAGTTCCCCAAAGAGCAGGATCAGCTGCGCAAAGCTTGGGTCTCCCTTGTTCTGCTGGTAGTCATCTGTATTGAAATTTACTTTATCAGTTTTAAAATTTATGATGTTTCCGGTTAAAGGCATTGTTGGCCTCGAATGAAACTCTTTTTTGGCCTGTGTTCAGATCAATAACTAAAAGTTGATTACCATATGCATAAGAACAAAATGCTAATCTAATTGTACCTACCAAACTTTAAGTTTCGCATTTGTTGTCATCTTTAGCGTGACATTTAAGTTGCAGTGCTGGGATTTGTAATCATGATTTAATAAAGTTTTTCTTACAGTGAAACAAGTTACTACTTTAATTATATCTTCATTTGTGAAAGTCCTCATGATCTAAATTCACGTAGACAAACTATTTATGTCGTTGAAACAGAAAACACAAAACAGTTACTGTTCATCAGCAGGATGCCCAAACTGTGTGCAATTCCACAATTGGTTTCGGCTCCTTTAAACTCTGTGCCACCTACTAAGCGAGCACAGTAACCAAACAACTTTAGTAAAAGTAAGGAAAAAAATCACATGAAAAGGTGTCCTTAGTTAGGAAAAATTTAGATGTTTTAAAGTGCAAACAACCCCTTCTCTGGGGGTTCTTTAGGCGAAAACCCCTTTGGCTACCAAGAAGAATAAAAAAAAAAAAATTCGGGAATTGAATGTATTCCCGATTTTTTATCTGCGTTTGAATAGTTCTTCGCAGGCAAATACAACTATGTTGTTCGATGAATCTGAAGTGCATGTTGCAGCGAGGAATCGAGTGATTTATCTGAAAACACATTAAATTTTGAACTCGAAGACAAGGAAGTATCAAGAGTCAAGAATCAAGCTCTCGGCCGCGAGTGATGTCGTCATCACGTTCGAACCCACTCCCCCGTTGCACTCGGTCATTGACCATACGATACTCGTTTTTGGGAGAGAACAGCAATCTTCGGAGGGCGATAAAAAATAACAATTTAATGAAATTGGAAAATTTTTTCGCCGAACGTCGTAATTTATAAAGGAGTTTGACGATAGCATAGCCTGAAACATGGGGTTGTTGGCACTTTAAGGATAATTACGACAAAACAATTATATATCTAATGATTAAGGAATAAATAAAAAACTCTTAACTCAAAGGTTAAGGTTGTGAGTACCACAATATGAAAGTGAAAAAACAAAACTTCTTACCCACAACCGGAGCATAGTTGTCAAGAAAATTCAGAAGCACCTTCTGAAATGGAGGCAGGCTTTGTGATTGGGTTGACATTGCCGATGAGGCCCCATCTTCTCCAGTGTCACTGGCATTTTCCTCACCCTGAGAATAACAGAATGAAAAGATGAATACTAATATAGCGATTAGAGATTTTATATATATATATATATACACAAGATTAATAGGCATGAGGAACATTTCTGAAGTTTCAAAAATTTTGTTCCCTCTTAATCAAATTTCAACTTGGTGAAGTATTTCGCCAAAGGACAGAAAAGTGGCCACACCATGATTCTAACTTCAGTTGAAACCTTAGAAAGGGAAAATGAGGTCTAGCAAGAACAACAAAACTTGCTCAAAATTGCAAACGTTGAATAAATAACTAGTAACAAACAAAGAACAGTGGATTGCCAATGACTACCGAAAATCCAATCTCAAAAGTTGCCAAAGCAAAAAAACCTAAAACCAAACGGCCTCTGCCAAACCATGGGCTGGGAGTCAAAGACTGACAAATTCACCTATAAAAACAGCTCTGCCTCAAACGCTGCTTAATTCACCAATAATTTTTCAGTTCAACTGGAGCCGTCCCCCATACACAGACCAACTGATCTATGGAATAAGTTAATTTACAGGCCTACTGAACCACTTATGAAATCATGTCAGTCCAGGACTTCCTCAAACACAGATCAGTTAACCTTTGAAATCAGTTCAGCAACATGCCTACCTCGACCACTTTCAATTCACCTATAATTCATCAGTTCATTTGCAGGCCTACTCAACCACTGGTCACGACCCGAACGATCCCTGGCTATCTTCCTTGAAACTTTTAGCAGTGTAAGTCGTGTAAGTCCCAGGCCTACCTCAACCACAAACCATTAGAACTATGAAATCAGTTCTGCCATATGCTTACCTCGACCACTGCCCAATTCTCCTATAATTTATCAGTTCATTCGCAGTCCTACTCAACCACTGGTTATGACCCAAACGAACCCTGGTTATCTTCCTTGATTTTTTAGCAGTGTAAGTCATGTCTGTCCCAGGCCTATCTCAACCACAGACCACTAGAATTCTGAAATCAGTTCAGCCACAGGCTTACCTCTACCACTGATTACTTGAACTACGAAATCAATTCAGCCAAAGGCCTTCTCTACCACTGATTACTTGAACTATGAAATCAGTTCAACCACAGGTCTACCTCTACCACTGATTAATTACTTGAACTATGAAATCAGTTCGGCCTCAGGCCTACCACTACTACTGATTATTTGAACTATGAAATCAGTTCAGCCACAGGCCTACCTCTACCACAGACCACTAAGAACTACGAAATCAGTCCAGCCACAGGCCTACCTCTACCACTGATTACTTGACCTACGAAATCAGTTCAGCCACAGGCCTTCCTCTACCACTGATTACTTGAACTATGAAATCAGTTCAGCCACAGGCCTATCTCTACCACAGACCACTAGAACTACGAAATCAGTTCAGCCACAGGCCTATCTCTACCACAGACCACTAAGAACTACGAAATCAGTCCAGCCACAGGCCTACCTCTACCACTGATTACTTGAACTACGAAATCAGTTCAGTCACAGGCCTACCGCTACCACTGATTACTTGAACTATGAAATCAGTTCAGCCACAGGCCTACCTCTACCACAGACCACTAGAACTACGAAATCAGTTCAGCCACAGGCCTACTCTACTAATGATTATTTGAACTATGAAATCAGTTCAGCCATAGGCCTACCTCATCCTGAAGGTCCATCTGTCTTTTTTGAAGAATCTTGGCTACTACCAACACTCTATGTTTTCCGACTCTGTGTTTGCTGACAGCCCACTCACAGAGGAGAAGCGTAACAGCTTGATCTGCTTCTGAAATCTGATGAAGATCACAACATTAATTATTTTGACTTGTAATGCAACTGTATGCAATATCAATTTATCCAATTTATTCTTAAATCTGATGTTGGTCACAACATTAATTATTATGTTTTGTAACGCAGTTATATGCAGTGATTATTTATTCAATTGCAAACGAGAAGCCTGAAAAAAAATTAGGTTCATCAGGATTCAAACCCATGACCTCTACAATACCAGTGCAGTGTTCTAACGAACTAGGCTACGAAGCCACATCTGCTGGAAACAGGTCAGTTCTAATGGGTGTAATCATGCTGTTTGTAGATGTACAACAATTAAGTTATGATTTGTATCGCATTTATATGCAATGAGGCACATGTAAGTGGTTTTGAAAAAAGCTAAACAAGGTGCATGAAGAAAGGGATGCTTATTTGAAACATAGTAGCATTACCCAGTCTAACTTTAGGATCGAAAATGATTTAACTCTCAAACGGTTTTATCGCACTGTGTCTCTGCCAGTCTATCTCTGCAGTGAAATCATTGATTATTCTGCAAAAAGACGAATAATTTTGTGCAAACATATAGATTGGTTATTTTTTTTCTACATGTTTTTTCCAATCTAATTTCTGCTAATTTTTCATGACTTTCCATGACCCTAATCAAAATTTCATGACTTTCCTGGCCTGGAAAAAAATTCTAATATTTCATGATTACCAGGTTTTCCATGACCCAAACGAAAACCTTGATTATCTTCCTTAAATCTTTTTAGAAGTGTAGGGCTTGTAATGCATTGTAAAATGTACAGTCACCATATTTTCATAAAGGTCTACACACCTGAGGGCTCTCCTTTGGAGATGAAGCAAATATCCTTGAATACAACACATCCACTGAGCTTCCAGCTTCTGTCTTTCGGAAATTGAACTTGTCAAGAATTTCCAGTGTGTTAAGAAGCCGCTTGACAGCTAAAACTGAAATACAACGAGCTAAAATAAATGGAACGAATTAGCATTGTCATAATTACAGTTTGGCTGTGCGCTCAAGAGAAGGTGTCTCAAAATACGATGAGCTACGGTCAGAGTTAGTGCAAGTTTTGTTTACCATTGTGCACCTTTCAGTAGTAAGCATCAGGAGAAGTGGGGGATGGAGAGTGACAACAAGCAAATTTTACTTTTTTGATTTAAGCATGTCTGAAAAATTTTATACTTTTAGACAATTGTCCAAAACAGTATTTGATGAATCACTGATTCCACTGGGGTTGGAATAATTATTACTATGTTAGCTTTTTCTCCCACATTCTCCTTTTGTTTTGCTCAACACTGTTAGATGCTTATATACAAGTCTATGTAGAATAATTTTATGCTAAACAAAGGTAATCTTTTCTCAAGCCTCATTGGGCCAGAGCTTATCTTCCGTTTCCATATTGTTAAGGAGATGAGAGTATTTGACTAGGCAGGGCACATATCTATCGCAGGATAGCCCCAGAGATCTGGTACTCATTAATTTACACAGCTTAGTCAGCTGGAACAAAGTCAGGTAAAGTGTGTTGCTCAAGGACACAACACAGTGATCTGACCAGAATTAGGAGTTGAGCTTGCTAAACACTCAGCCACTATGTAGCCTGTGTCTTAATATCCATAACAGGATCTGGCTAAATTTGTATTAGTCTGTACCACACGAATAGACGTGTTTTCACATGGCTAAATCAAAGGACTTTAAGCGAATAACATGTGTTGTTTATAATGACTTATTAAATTTTGAGCCTCAAATATCGCATTTCTAGTGTTCTTATTGGTTGACTCCATCTTAGTTCTCATTTACTGAAATGGCTAATATGGAAGTTAACTGTGTGTAGTGCTGCAAAGCTGAAAATTGTCATTTTCAAATACTACCAATAAGTTAAATGAAAAACTAATTAATTAATAAAACAATAATTATTCGATTTGTACTTGTTGGATATGAGATGATTTATAGTCAATTGCTACAAGCCTCTTTGGCTATTTAGCATCTCATATCCAACAAGCCCTCTTACAATAACTGTTTATACATACTAACAATGTATTATGAATATGCTATGATATAAGAAAAACTGTTATTTCATAAGTATTTAAAAGAAAATAGAGTTTCTTGCAGGATT
>JAOBAT010070047.1:0-22131 GCA_026413305.1 Hydrozoanthus tunicans | reverse complement strand
TTGGCAAAAACTGCATTTATCGCTTGCCACAAGTTTACATTTTTCAAGAAAAATGTTTGTTGAAATTCTTCTGCGTAGATATTTAAAGTGAAAAGTTCGCAGTTGAGTCAAAGTTGTACACGAGAAAGACAGAGAGTATGCTATTTTCTAATCAATATCGAAAGGAGTGGTTGACAGAGACTTAGTTAATCTTAGTTGCTTATGCACTAGGAATTATGGGTAGATTTACAGGTCACAGGCTAATGTTAATTCTTGGATTACCTTGGTCCAAACTCTTTCTCAGGGTCTGTCTGGAGGAGAGAGAGACCCTGGGAGCGAGGTTGACCTTGGTCATGATCTCTTCAGACTCTTCTTTAATACATTCTACTTTCATTTTCAATATGTACGGTGTGCGTAAAAAACGTAGAAAATCCAACAATCGTCACAAAAAAGAGTAACTCACTTGAGCAAAGAGAGTACTTGCAGCCATGCAATTTCTCAAACCAAGCACAAGATCTTCTTTTTTCATTTTATACGGATCCCCTGGAGGCTTAATGTTGTTTGTCACTGTTAGTGTTACTGATGATGTCACTGAAGACCTGAATGATGATGGGCATGCTCATGACCCGGGAAAATTTTGGCAAACTACACTGGCTGAAATGCCCATTCTGAATATTTTTGCGATATATTTTATAGGTCAAGTCAGTTTGTATTATTTTCTAGAACAATTATCAAAATTATAGTTTAAATTACATATTGAATACAGTAATTAGGATAACCATGGAAAATCAGGTGAGTTTGACTACCATGCGAGTAAGCAGGTGACAAGACTTGAAATCTTGTGACACCCGCTCAATGCGGGTGAGTTGACAATTTTGTAATACTTTTCATGTCTTCTTCTCTTAGAACTTCCATTGTTAATCTCCCACTGAGTGATGATCGGAGTTTTATGAGTGTGTGCCTATGTGCAGGTGCTTGTGCAGTACAGTGTTGGTAATAATATTATAATGAAATTAATTAGATGTTCACGAATAATACCTTTATAATAAGACATAGTTATTTAAATGTCCTGGACCACGGAACCCAGCAAATGAATGACTACATGTGGTAGTTTGTACATGATACTGGGACTTTGAAATCCCCGCAGTTAATGAGTCTTGTTTGGTGTCTTTGCTGACTCACATTTAGCTGGTAAGCTCTAGCAGTTGACTTTTAGGATAAACTGGGTTTCTTTTCTTACTCCGTATTTTGGGGTTGTAGGTTTGACCGTCATATTTTTAGGCGTAAAAAGGCCAGTATGGTATTTACAAAAAATCCTGTACTTAACCAAGAGCCTGGTATATTTTAGGGTTGAAAAATGCCAGACCATTTTTCGAACAAGAAATTAAGACAAAAGTTCCTTCACTTGGTGAACGTCCTATTAGGCACGTGCCTTTATTCATACATATCAAGCGCAATATAATACAGAGGGCATTTTTTAAACCAAGAGGTTATTTTTTAGGATGGAAAATCATTATGCCTTGGTATTTTTAGGCTATTTTTGGGCTTTTCCAAAACCATCCCTATATCCTTTTAAACATGGAGTACCCCCACCCCCTTCCCTTGCTTCATGAACATACTACAAGTTAAATAAGAGATCAAACAAACAATTCTAACTTACCGGAGTGAAATCAATCGGAAAGTAACAAGAGGTCACTTCAAACAAGTCCTCAGCAAACAGACCTGAAGATCAGTATGAACTTAAATTTCATATGAGAATATGGCAACTAGAGCCCAGTTGTTCAAAGCTGATTAGCCATAGCTAAGTTTTAAAATTTTAACCTATGTTATTCTTTCCAATTAATGCAACCTTTCAGAGACTGATTTGAGCTTTCATTTATTAAATTACAGTAATATAGCATGATATTAGTTCGTTTTTGCGCATACGTGTGGACGTGCAAACACAATAATTTTAATTTGGTCTGTGTGGACACAGATTTTTCAACTTCTGAGAAAAAATATGTTTTCAAAATATCTGGTTACGTGTGAAAAGGGCCTAAAACACTTAAATCTATTTAATAAAAATGAATGTTTATGCAGGTCTGTAACAAGTATGTCTACAAAATGTACTTCACATACCTATTGGGAAATGCTTGACAATCACTTGAACCAGCTGAAAGGCCAATACAAGATTCCTAGGGTCCTAGAACACAAATTATTTGATTCAACAAAGTTAAATAAACGTTTGCATTTATAAGCATTTGCAATACTTTCACTGCCTGTTGAGAGGCTCTGGTTAAAAGCAACAAAATAGAATAAGAAACAATAATAATTACTAAACTAATATTGTACGCTTTCCATGCAATTATCAAACATGCACTACAATGACATTAGCTTTAACACTGCCTGGTTAGCCAAGTTGGTAATATAAGGTGCCATTCTGTCATACAGGAGGTCCAGGTTCAATTCCTGGTGCCGGACTTCACTCAGGGTCTTAAAATAACTGAGGAGAAGATGCTGCCTTTGCTCTAACATCTGCAAACGGTTAGACCTTTGGATTGGATAAGGACATTAAACCGTAGGTACCGGGTGATAGGCCTTGGAGGGGACCTCGAGTCCTATTGCCAGTTCTCCCGTGACTCCTTGGGTCAAAATGTTATAAAACAAAACAAAACTAATCTAAAACTTTAAATAGTTAAGAGTTGCTGCACTGCAAAAGAATTGAACTTAGACAACTTGCCTTTTCTCCATCCATTGCCTGGATAAATCCAAAGACAAAATCACTTCCCACTTGTTTAAGTCCTGTAGCAAACAAACAGTGTTCATTAAAGCTTATGACCTGTGAGATAGCTATATATGCCCATCTGTACTTTGCTAGTTGTATCCAGCTGCTGGCTACTTTAGTGGTGACTATTTTGAACAACACTCCAAACACACAAGTTTGTTCACTTTGTATAATGTAGATTGACAATTTTGCATTGTTCAATGAGCTGTTAACTGTGTATTAATTCAGTTACAATACAATTCACAAGACACAACCATGGTGGTGTAGTGACCAAGCAGCTAGTGTGTTTGACTTGTAATCCTAGGGTCGCCAGGTCAAGCCCCGGTCAGAACACTGTGTTACAGTCCTTGAGTAAAAGTGACTTTACCCAATTTGTTGAACTAATTGACTCAGCTGGATAAATGAGTACCAGTTCTGCTGGAGCTAACCTGCGGTAGATTAGTGTTCTGTACAGGGGGAGTCATAGAGTCTCATCCACTTAACCCTCTGCCAGGGATTGTACACCTTAAGAACTTAAAAAATCCAGGGTTTTCCAGGGCTATATTTTTATTTTTTCCAGGGCTTTTCCAGGACTTTTCAAACCCAGAATGAAAAAATTACTGTTCAAATTCACCTGTTTAAACAACGTTTTAGTAACTAATGTGAGTCATAAAAATTTGTATTTGTTGGACTTAATATACTAACGACGTGCAAAAGTTAAGTTTTAAGTCTTAGTTGTTAACTGAAATGAAAAATAAATATTTATTTGGGAAATCTAGTTTTTTCAAGAAGATTCTATGAAATTTTCCAGGGCTTTTCCAGGGGTTTCCAGAGATTTCCAGGGCTTCAAAAATTTTCCAGTGTTTTCCAGGATTTCCAGGGCCTGTACGAACCCTGCTATGCAAACTACAGTGTAGAGATAAACACCAGCCCAACGAGCCACTTAGACTCAAGAAAGACAGCTTAGAAACCATATTTAAGTAACTAACTTAAATCCAAAAAATTTTGAGTTTCAAAATAACAACTCACCATCTAAACACTTGTTAAGAAGAACTGCCAACAGGCTGTACAGTGTGTGTCTTGATGACTGAAGAAGAGACTGGATACAAATAAAATAATTAGTTATAAAACAATTTACCTAAATTTGCTAGATGCATCACATTGTACTACATGAATGTAAATTATTCTGACACTCCAACTTAATTGATCTAATGACAAAACTTACTGAGCAGTATATATTAAGCTCCTCACAATTCAAGAAAAATATAACAGAATGTAAGAGAGAGGGTGTGGTCATGCCCTCCCCCCCCTCCCCAATATTTCTCACATTTTGGTAAAAGTGCCCCCCTTGGCCCACCCCCAAATATTTGAAGCTGTGCTACTGCCCTGATATTATAATCAATAACACAAAAATCATTTATCTAGAGCATCTTAATTATTGTCAAACAGTAGTAAATAATTAATTCTGATGTTGAGTTCTTAAGACCACTTGAAGTCATGATAAATAACATTTACCTGATTATGAACTTCTTTAAAAATTGTCTTCACAATTGCTACTTCTGATCCTTCAGGAAGCACTTGATTTGTAGCCTGTTCAGTTAATTAAAGTATCTAATTAGAATAAATTAACTGTATATATTCATTTCTTATAACAACCAATATTTATTATTAATTTTATCACCAAAAATTATGACTTTAAGACTTTAAATGTTAGAGCTTCCACCTCAAACTGGAGCTTTGCTCATAAATATGTGAAAGCCAAGAAAGTCGTTTTGTCATAGCAAATTAATTTGAGGTGGGTGTGGTCACATTGGCCTAATCTACTAAAATGTTGTGGCTTGGTTAAGCCGTGGCTACATGGTGCAACATTGCAGGCAACATTTCGTGTAACGGGAGAATTTCACGGTGTAACCACCTTTGAAACTGTTGCATGCAATGTTGCATGAAGTAGAAACTGTTCCTACTTTTGCAACATTGCATGCAACGGTTTCACAATGTGGCTACACAAAGGGTTTCAGTTGCCACAACGCTGCATGCAGTGTTGCACCATGTAGCCCACAGCTTTACACCTGATGTAATTTGCCCGTAGACATCTGACAAAAGAAGCTTGTGAAAGCTAGTGTACTTTAATTGCCTCTTTTTGTTTACTCAAAATTTAACATAGTTTTCTTGCTAAGCTTCCATCTCATCCATGGTCACAGTTATATTTTTTTTATCAGACCAATAATTTCTTCAGGTTTCAACCAGCTAGACCCTGAGCTTGCATAAAACTTGTTTTTTATTCATTTAATATTTTTTTAGTCTTCTTGTTAAATTTTGTCCTTGTATTTAAATTAGGGGTTTTGTCATGTGACAGGGGATAGTATGTGGTAGGCAACCAGTCACTCCTTCCAAACTACAGTTTTGAACTGTGTACAGTACCTCAATATTATTTAAATAGCAAACTTACCAAATGCAGTAATCCAGAGAGGGCATGAGGTGTTACGGTATAATGGTCTTTTAGTCTGTCACAGAAGAACTCCACCAATAACTGAACTGCCGAGTTAAAACAATGTTTTGTTATTAACAACATGATTAACGTACACATATACAGTACTGTTAACAAGCATGTAATAAATCCCTGCACAAGTACGACACCTTGCCAATTTTATCCATTTAGGGGCAAAACCATTCATGTCCCACTTAAACCCTACCCTAGCTTGCGTAGTGGTGCTTGGATGGTTGGGAGGGGGGGGGGGGGAGCTGGGGCAGAAAGACATGAAAGAGAGGTGCCCCTCTCCTCCCCTCACAAGCCCAAATGCACCCCAAATGAATGCAAGCTTGCCTTCCCCTGCCAGAATAAACTTATATTTCAACTTGCTTCCAACTTGACTTTTTTTTTAGCTTGCTACTACTCTCTTTAAAGAAACGGAAATATTCCCAAATTGTTCATAGAAAAAAAGGGGAAAATATCAGGCCTAACCTTCCCTCTCTGTGAGAGAGACTCTTGTCAATCTCTGTAAAACATCTGAGAGTAGCTGTGTTCCATGGCTTCGCTTTCCTTCATCTGTACTTGTGAGATATGGCCTGAAAGAATAATTTAAAAATTGTCAAAAGACCAATTTTTGTCATTTAAAGGCAAATCAACAACAGTGGTTGTCTTTAGAAACTTTTCAATATAATAAAAAAATTTTTTAAACTAAATGCTGTTTGTGCCTACTTACAGAAACCTTAAAACCATTGTAGTCAAGGGCTGTCAAATTAATAACAAAGTGAAAAGACTTTGCTCTGTTGAAATTTAAAACAGATTATCCCTCAGGAGTTTCATTTCAGGCTGGGCGCAGGAGGCAATATCTGGGTGTTTGACATGTTATGTTTGTTGTTGTTTGGAAATTGTCAACTGTACTGTAACGAATGGGGCTTTGATAGAAACAGTGACTCAGCCTGCCAAAGATCTCTAGAGGGCAGCTCTCAAGAGATATTGATTCATGAGTACACTAGCACTATTTCTAACTGCCAAATTAGTCAATGAAATATTTCATTTTTTTGTAACACATTGGAGCTCCTCCAACCTCCCTGTTAAACCAATTCCAGTGCAGGAAATGCAGGTACTGCATGTAGAGAGTTTTCTGAGAGAGCATGCCTCTGGATCATCATCCACAGAGCTGAACCACTACATCTGATACTTCCACAGGCAGTCAATTCAAAGAGTTCAAAATAAGTGACATCATTAATTCGAATTAGATTTCTAACAGTCGCTCTAAACTGAGTTTAAAAACTGACAAGAATTGTCTTAACTTTTGATATAGATATTATCCAGAACACATGATTGAGATTTTAGATGGGTTTTGGGACAGGTTTCTGTCGTGTAATCCTCATGCGGCTTTGCTTCTATACATAATAATTAACAAGGCTGGCAACTTATTTTGCCCGTTGAACACAGTCGGCCTCAGAAAACAGCCAAAATATCACATTTCTTAACATCGTACGGAAACTAGCTTCACATACCTAACTCACAAGATATCCGACAATGTCTGTGCGGAAAATCGCTGTGATCCAACACAATAAACTGCCTCATCTTGACATTCGAAAACTATATTTGAAATGATTTGGGCTTTCGATGCCATTTGATCTGCACAAACATGAAGGACCACTTTCACTGCGTGACAAGTCAAATTTTCCCCACCTCCACACTCAAGGCAACAATTGAAATTTGACGACACTTATTTCGAACCCTTTGAATTGGCTGCCTGTGATACTTCCAAATGCTAACCAAAACCCTGGTCCCTGTCACAAAATATTACTTTTTTTTCCAAAAAATTTTCACTACATTTTTTATAATTTGAGAGCAATGTTGCAAGAACTCCTTGGAAGACCACGCTCTATGCCTCCCATATTTTGGTCTGAACATCGATAGAGCTCTTCGTATGCATAATTAAGTATGGGTGAGTACAGAAACTTTGCCTTGGCTTGATTGGAAACCCTTGATTGGTCTCGACTGTAATCGATCATAAATCGGATTCATCGATTAAGTACATCAGGTGATGATGTTTGCCTGAAGGATCACGGGAAGCTTGAAGGCGTTCCACTTGCCTTTGATGATAATATCATTCTCATTCTACAAAATCTGTCATAACCTAGTCAATATCTCCTTCCCTCCCAATGTCAAAGAAAAGGAGCAACTGCAGAATACCCTGCACCAAAAAAGACCAATTTGTTGACCATTGCTACTGCTATGTGGTGGAAATTGGAGTCTTGGGTTTTCTGTCTTAAAGTAGAACAAAGCAGTTTTATAAAGTGGCTACGTGGCTACGCGATGGAAATTGGAGTCTTGGGTTTTCTGTCTTAAAGTAGAATGAAGCAGTCTTATAAAGTGGCTTCGTGGCTACAAGGCTACCCGGTGGAAATTGGAGACTTGGGTTTTTAGTAGAAAGAAGCAGTTTTATACAGTGGCAACACGGCAGAAATTGGAGTCTTGGGTTTTCTGTCTTAAAGTAGAACGAAGCAGTTTTATAAACTGGTTATGCAGCTACGTGGTGGAAATTGGAGACACTTTGGTTTTCTGTCTTAAAGTAGAACGAGAAGTTTTATAAAGTGGCTATGCGGCTATGCGTAGGAAATTGGAGTCTTGGGTTTTCTGTCTTAAAGTAGAACGAAGCAGTTTTATAAAGTGGCTACGCGGCTACGCGATGGAAATTGGAGTCTTGGGTTTTCTGTCTTAAAGTAGAACGAAGCAGTTTTATAAAGTGGTTATGCAGCTACGCAGTGGAAACTGGAGACACTTTGGTTTTCTGTCTTAAAGTAGAACGAGAAGTTTTATAAAGTGGTTACACGGCTACATGGTGGAAATTGGAGTCTTGGGTTTTCTGTCTTAAAGTAGAATGAAACAGTTTTATAAAGTTGATTACGCGGCTACGTGGTGGAAATTGGAGTCTTGGGTTTTCTTTCTTAAAGTAGAATGAAGCAGTTTTACAAAGTGGCTACACAGCTACACAATGGTCTTGGGTTTTCCGTCTTAAAGTAGAACGAAGCAGTTTTATAAAGTGGTTATGCAACTACGTGGTGGAAATTGGAGACACTTTGGTTTTCTGTTTTAAAGTAGAACAAGAAGTTTAATAAAGTGGCTATGCAGCTATGCGTAGGAAATTGGAGTCTTGGGTTTTCTGTCTTAAAGTAGAACGAAACAGTTTTATAAAGTGGTTACGCAGCTACGTGGTGGAAATTGGAGTCTTGGGTTTTCTGTCTTAAAGTAGAACGAAGCAGTTTTACAAAGTGGCTACACAGCTACGCGATGGTCTTGGGTTTTCCGTCTTAAAGTAGAATGAAGCAGTTTTATAAAGTGGTTATGCAGCTACGTGGTGGAAATTGGAGACACTTTGGTTTTCTGTCTTAAAGTAGAACAAGAAGTTGTATAAAGTGGCTATGCAGCTATGCGTAGGAAATTGGAGTCTTGGGTTTTCTGTCTTAAAGTAGAACGAAGCAGTTTTACAAAGTGGCTACACAGCTACGCGATGGAATTTCGAGTCTTGGGCATGTATCTCATTATAACGACTGCGTAGCTGTAGCCAGTGGCTACAGCTTAACAGTACCTCGCTACTCCAAGCTTCTTACCTGTAGCCAGTGGCTACAGGTAAGAAGCTTGGAGTAGTGAGGTACTCTGCATTTTTGCCAAAGGAAATCCCCGCCCCACAAGAACCAATCCTCACAAATATAAACAGTTACAGTGTTACGTGCTTGCCTTCACTTACTCTTTCTTCCTCCGATCAATGAGGACCTGGAACACTCTACCTACTTTTGTTTCCTCCGCCAAAAGCCTGGACCAATTCAAGTCCACCTCTGTGCTTTGCGTCAACATCATCAAAGCGCCATGCCATCTCAAGCGATCTTAATTTCCTGACTGCACCCTAGACATTAGCTCTGCTAAATTGGGGGAACTCTATTTAAGTATCTAAGTATGCCAAAATATTCAACGCAAAAGAAAGAAATGAAAGAGATCATAACGCACA
Source organism: Hydrozoanthus tunicans (assembly GCA_026413305.1). Taxonomy (NCBI): domain Eukaryota; kingdom Metazoa; phylum Cnidaria; class Anthozoa; order Zoantharia; family Hydrozoanthidae; genus Hydrozoanthus; species Hydrozoanthus tunicans. The sequence goes on along the minus strand of JAOBAT010070047.1, from coordinate 12,924 downwards.
GTATCTATTACCAACAGATCTAGAATAACAATCAACGGTTGGCCCAAACGCGCTGCCACTTTTGATCTAGAAGCACTTTACCCAACCCGGATTCCAGCATTAGCAAATGAGTCGTAAAAAAGAGCTCCCTCCCGCTCCCTCTTGGCTAAATTGCAGAATACCCCGCTACTCCAAGCTTCTTCCTACCTACGCAGTCGTTATAATGAGATACAAAACCCAAGACTCGAATTTCCAGCGCGTAACCGCGTAGCCACTTTATAAAACTGTTTCGTTCAACTTTAAGACAGAGAAACCAAGACTCCAAATTCCACCGTGTAGCCGCGTAGCCACTTTATAAAGTTGCTTCGGTCTAATTTAAGACAGAGAAACCAAGAATCCAACTTCCACCGCGTAGCCGCGTAGCCACTTAATAAAGTTGCTTCGTTCTACTTTAAGACAGAGAAAACAAGACTCCAATTTCCACCGCGTAGCCGTAGCAATGGTCGACAAATTGGTCTTTTTTCGGTGCGGGGTATTCTGCAGTTGCTCCGCTAAGGAGGCTTCACCACCACACATTGTAATGCAATAGCAACAACTGCTGGTGGAAATCGGTCGGGTCCATACACTTGCGTAACAACCGCACGCGATATACTCACCCCAGATCCTCCACTAGGGTCAATAACGCTTGCGCTTTTGATGCGATTCCTGTAATTGACACAAAAAATATGTAACTTTTACATTCTTGAGTTCTCTAGCTTTTTATAAAGTAAATGATATTACCTTCTACAATTTTTATAAGGCTGGTTTTAGCCAACTGACCACCTTTCATGTACGTTTCAACGAGTGTGAGTTCGTCCGCCATCTTTGCTTGCTAAAAGCAAGTACTTCGTTTACCGTTTCATATACTGTACCTCCGAACCCAAAGAGACTGGTTAAGCAAAAATTCAAGCAGAGATTTCTTTTTTAAGGAAAGTTATACGGTTCTTACAAAATTCTGTTTAGATTTTCAAAGAAAAAAAGGTCAACTACTAAGTTTTAGTTCAAATCTGTCTAGCTCGGTAAGGTTGGAAACAAGACATTTTACATGCTTTTTTTATAAGAACAACTTTATAAGAACAACGAGGCTCAGGTTGGCCAAAATTTAAGAACAATTTAAGAACGAGCTGAGGCTCGGGGCTCGATAGCTATTTTTTTGAAAACTTTACTGAACTTCGCTCTTTAAATGAACAATGAAGAATAAAACAGAAATGCTTCGCAGTTTCTAATCACTGGAAATTGTCTCGGGGAAAATGCCTCGGCGAATGCTTCAAACTAGTTTAAAATCTAGGTATCTAAAATTAAAGTTGACCCATATACCTCCCACCTAGACACCAGTCACCGGTACGTTTTAAAAATAAATTTCGTATTGAATTCCCGAAGACAAAATGCCTGCTGCGAAAACTTTTAGGCTCATTACGTCATTAGATATGTGTGATGTCATAGATTCAAAAGGCGAGAGGAGAATCCCAGTTCATATAATCAAGGCAAAGCTTGCATGGCTGGTGCCCAGTGTGTGAGCAAAAAACTCGCCAGTTCGCTGTAAACGCTAGTATGGTGTCGGGGGTGGAAGCGGAATCTTTTCAGTATGATAATTCGTGATTCCCAGATACTCTGTACCTCTTGATCATTTTCTTTCTCCATATAGTGATTTTTACATTTCCATTTTTTTTTTCACGTAGCATGATTTTATATGAAATGATATATTGATAATTTATATACTTATATATTATATAGTATATTATACAGCTATACTTATCTATAAATATAGGTGGATGATATTTAGTTTTTGGTCTAATCTTTAGCTACAGTGTCCCCATTTAGTGGTTCTCTACTGCTATGTCAGTTGACACTTAAAATAAAGGTTATTATTATCATTATTATTATTATCATTATTGTTATTATTATTATTATTGTTGTTGTTGTTATTTTCCAACAATGATTCATGATTCATTTATAGAATTTCTCCATGATGCATAGGACAAAAATTCACGATTCATGATTTATCTATTTCTTGTCCATGATTTATGATTCACAGCCTGCGAGATGATGTGATTCACGATTCCTTCACTTTTTTAACCGTGATTCATGATTCCGCTTCGACCCCCGAATATAGTGCTGCTTGGAGTGCTTTCAAACCAACGATGATGTCATAATTCGCTGTCGCACTGAATGCACTATTTTGAAAGCTTATTTCACGAACTTTATTTGGTCAGGTAGGCGTTTTCACCCATTTACAGTCGAACAGAAGTGTTGGAAAAGCCTTTGGAGCTCTAAGGGAAAAGGTCAAAACAATGGTACTTCCTAGGAACCCAATTTAGGGGGTGGCGTGCTATGTGCCGCCACCCACCACCTTTTTTCAAAAATGCTGAATTTCAGGAGCAAATATCTTGTTCAACGCCTTCTTTTTGGAGAGAGAAGTCCATATTACAATAAAAACCAATACCCCTATATCAGGTTTTGAGAAATTGAGCTCTGAAAAAGTGGGGAGGGGTGGGGTAGGGGGTGTTTGCCGCCACCCACCACCTTCCCCGACAAAATTGGGTTCCTTATTGTTTTGACTTCTTCCCTAAAACACTAGTACTAATGACAAAAATGGCTTCAGTAGCACTTAGGGGGAGGGGGGGCTAACTCCCTATATTGGGATGGTATGTATGACCGTCGTATTTTTTAGGGGTAAAAATTGCCAGTCCGGTATTTCAGTTTAGGAGTGATTAAAAGAAATCCTGTGTTAAACCAAGTACCTGGTATTTTGTAGGGTTTAAAAACGTGAAGCAAAATTGCTTGCAGTCTTGTGTTTTTGCAAACGTGCGTACTGAACAATAAGTTAAGACAAAAGTCCTTCGGCGAACGTCCAATTACGTGCGCGCCTTTATTTAGTGCTTACCACGTTCGACGCAACACGAGGAGACTTAACGCCGACCCGCTAGCTACCCGGGGAAAATTTCCAAACTTCAATTGGTATTCTTAGGGTAATTCAAAACCGAGAAGTATTTTTTAGGGTGGAGAAATTTTATCCCTTGGTATTTTTTAGGGTATCTTGGGAACTTTTCCGACGGTCATCCCTACCCTTTTGATCCCGAAGTATCCCCCCACCCCCTCTCCCCGGGCTTTCACCGAACAGCGTGAGATGCTAAAAAATGCAAACTATTGTTTATTTTAAACAGCAATTTCCTCAGATACGCGCCTCGATCGAAAAACTAAAATTTGATTAACAAAACTGCGTTTCGTGTAAAATTTGGCCGAAAGTAGCGCACGAATTAAAAAATGCGGCTAGCAATATTAAATACTACAAAATCTTATATGTGAGGCTTCCCTAACGGAGATATTGTGGACTATTAAAACAGCACTTTTACCCCCTATGAGGAATCACTCGCATTGGCAGAGACACCTGGGATCAAACCTTTGTTTTGTAATGAGACTCTTTAGCTTCTTCAGAGATGTTACATGACTAAGCGTCAGAGCTCAACTGTTCTTGAACTACAATATTCAGTTTACACTCTATATCAACATTATTTTTTCTATATCTGTCAATCAAACAGTCCGGCTGATCGAGTTCCGTTCAGGCTTGCACGAGTTGTAAAGCCTATCTTTAGCAAACCAAATTTACTTATTAACATGCAACTTTGCTAATAACAGATACTAATTGGATTGACAAGAACCACACAGGATTTAGGCATACTTTAAAAGGTTCATAGCCAAGTTGTTTGTCTCATTCGTCAGCTTACTCAAGATGACCTTCTGAGAACTGAACAAGTACAACACGAAAAACCATGGAACTTTCCACAATGTTCCGGAATCAACAGTCTGTACCTTGAACTCTAGTTTTAGACAACAGTGAAAGCGTGTCTGCTCTATGAACAATCCTCCGTGTCTCGTGCCTTGAGCTATCAAACTTGTCTCTGAAAATGTAATTTATCTAATAAAGATCTAAAATACGAACTTAGGCGTTTTGTGACTTTACACGTATCGGTAGAAAATCCGCAGGGACCCCTGAGTCACTGATAACTGAGCCGTCGGCCTTCCGCTTAGCAGACTGGGCACTAACCAACTGACTTCATAGATTTATCTACTGCAAGCTTGGCTGTTAGGGAAAAGGTCAAAACAATGGTACTTCCTAGGAACCCAATTTAGGGGGTGGGGTATTATGTGCCGCCACCCACCACCTTTTTTCAAAAATGCTGAATTTCAGGAGCAAATATCATGTTTAATGAAACAGATATTGAGAAAGTGCTTGCACCAACGCCTTCTTTGTGGAGAGAGAGGTCCATAGATACGGTCCATGGGTGTGACCAGTCTGATAGATCCATGAGCGTAACCAGTCTGATACCTTCCATGAGCGTGACCAGTCTGATACGGTCCATTAGCGTGACCAGTCTGATACAATCCATAAGCATGACCAGTCTGATACCGTCCATGGGCGTGACCAGTCTGAAACCGTCCATGGGCGTGACCAGTCTGAAACCGTCCATGAGCGTGACCAGTCTGATACGGTCCATGAGCGTGACCAGTCTGATTCGGTCCATTAGCGTGACCAGTCTGATACAATCCATGAGCGTAACCAGTCTGACAAGTCTGGTATCGTCCATGAGCGTGACCAGTCTGATACGGTCAATGAGCATGACCAGTCTGATACCATCCATGAGCGTGACCAGTCTGATACGGTCCGTGAGCGTGACCAGTCTGATACGGTCCATGGGCGTGACCAGTCTGATACGGTCCATGGGCGTGACCAGTCTGATACGGTCCATGGGCGTGACCAGTCTGATACCGTCCATGAGCGTGACCAGTCTGATACAATCCATGAGTGTGATTAGTCTGATACCGTCCATGAGCATGACCAGTCTGATACCGTCCATGAGCGTGACCAGTCGATCTGATACGGTCCATGAGCGTGACCAGTCTGATACCGTCCATGAGCGTGACCAGTCGATCTGATACGGTCCATGGGCGTGACCAGTCTGATACCGTCCATGAGCGTGACCAGTCTGATACAATCCATGAGCGTGATTAGTCTGATACGGTCCATGGGCATGACCAGTCTGATACCATCCATGAGCATGACCAGTCTGATACCGTCCATGAGCGTGACCAGTCGATCTGATACGGTCCATGAGCGTGACCAGTCTGATACCATCCATGGTCGTGACCAGTTTAATCCGCGCTCTATCGAAACAATGAAGACCAGTACTGGCATCCAAGTTTAGGAGCTAGTCCATCTCCAGAATCCATTGCTCTCTTTGAGTTTAGCTGGCACAATTGGTTTCCGCTAGATTTTTTATCATTCAAACAAATGTTGAACGTTTTGCAGTTATCAAATCGGAGGCACAATAAAGCGCACTCAATCGCACCCTGCACGGTGCTACTTTTAAACACGGGGCCCAGTAAAACAAAACCTTCTCTTGGCATAAAGTACGACTTTCTGTGAGTAACATTACCGTTTGATAATGAATTCACCGAGGTTAATGAAGACGATGGTTCAAAGACTGAAGGGTTTACCGAGGGTGTACTGGGCACTAGACCACGTGACGACGGTAGGACCCAGGTCGTAACGGTTGGCTGTGGCGTAGTTACTTGTGAGAAAGGGTCGCGTGATACTGGTGTTACAGGAAGCACTACTGATGATGGGCATGGTAAAGTTGAAGTCATGATGTTACCTGGGGAAGAGTCAACATGCATAAGGGCCTACTCGACCGGTTGCAACGCAGGATACCCGATTCCCGGGGTACTCGGGTGCTTAACGAAAAATGTAAAAAAAAATTCAAAAAAAAAATACCAAGGCGTGAAAATTCTGAACCTAACTTAGGGTATTAAGACACAGCATCGCTTTTTGAAACAAAAAACAGAAGAAAACTGTAGATAAAAACAGGCTCGTTTTGCTTAAAAATTGAATCCTTAAAAAACACCCTTTATCTAAAATAATCTTGATTTTTCTCTGAAAATCCCTTAGAAACACAAAAATTGCTAATTTTGACTCCTACAAAAAATTGGACGACCCCTATCATGCATACCGAAACGGCGAAAGAGGAAGTACCCCTGCTCCACCCCTCCCCTCCCCTCCACAGTTTATCTAAAAGTAAAAACTTGTTTACCTGTAGAACATGGCGGCCCGTCGCATTTTTCAGTCTCGTGCTGTTGGTGTCCTGGTGGGCACGACTGGCCTTCTCTCAGTGTCTTACTGCATCCTTCACGCGTTCGCGATCCTCTACCGCACGTTACGGAGCATGCGCCCCACGAACTCCAGCTGACCGCTGTCAATTTATATTTAGTATCGGAGTTAGGCCAACAGAGCTGAGTTTCTAACGAAATTTTTTAAGTTCCACTAAAGAGCAGAGGGCATACTTTTCCGAGATTTTTTAGGGAAGAATCCTTTTTACCCTCGCAAGGCCAATTTTGGAAAAAAAACGTCATGAACTATGTTTCGAAACCATATACATGCAACTGAAAGCTATCTCTTCTGCTCTGGGACTCAGTATCCCAGCTTAGCTTGCCTTTCTACAGATTTGCCTAAAAAGGAATTAATTCGACCTACATTCCCTTGTGTTTATAAAAAAGCATATAGACATGGCCGGAAATGCGTTTTACTGTTTTAATAGAATAACCAACAAACAAAAATGAAAAATCAAAGAGAGAGCGTATAATTTATTCTCAAAAATCTAAATTTTTCTTACATGTGCCTCAAAAGCATGTCTATGTACTCTCTTACATACATAGTTTTCTCGCGCTTTCGACCAGTCAGCGCACGCGAGATTCATTGGTGTAATCTTATAATTTTTTATGACGTAACCGTGCATCTATGACTCGATCGGACGCAGGTCGGCCGCGCACCTGGACGATCATATAATAAAGTGCCGGGATTTTTTTGCACTTTTAAAATAGTTGTTGGTTGTCGTTATCTATCGTGTTATGAATGCACTTACAGGCTTTCAAGCACACCCAGGTGAAAAAGTAGGAGAAAAGAATGACCAAAATTCTTTAAAAAGTAGGACAAAAGAGGGAATTCGAAGGGAAAAGTAGGAGAAAAGTAGGACAACTGAGGCTTAGAAGAAGGACTAAGAATACAGCCTTTGGTACAGATCTTTGAAAAATACTGATGAACTGCTTCTAGTCTGCCTGTGACTCGTTTCACTGCTGGCAGAGTGTGAGCCATCTGGACTGGACATGCCAGATGAGCATTTGTTCGTCAGGAAGTCTTCCTTGCGACATATGGTCCAGGCTTTAACCCTGAACAACTGCAAGGCTTACTCCCTATTCCTGCATGATACAATCTTGCACAGTTTGTTGAAATTGCGGCATATAAAAAGTAGGAAAAAGTAGAAAATAGAAGGAATTTCAAGACAAAAGTAGGAATACTAGGAGAAGGGTAAAAAAGGTAGGAAATAGTAGGAAAAGTAAAGCCTGAACTTAGAAAGTTACCTCAGAGCACGAGAGAAGCTAAAGAGGAACTCGGCTCCGGCCCGTTTGCATCCATAACGCGACTAACTGGCAGGATAACCAAATACCATCTCCTTATTAACACACATTTAGTTAACATTATGAAAAGTTTGTTTGCGTTAATGAAATTTATGGAAATGCTAATGAGCGTATAATTTTTGTATGGTTTCAACTGGTTTAATGGTATAGTTTGCGTAAATCAACAGCAAAGGGGTATCTCAGTCACTGGACTGTATGCCTTATCGTTTTGCTACTCAAAACCTTTACTTAAACTTCAAAGAGAATAAACAACACTGAAACGAGAACTATTTTGAACACTACAGAAGGCATTTTTATTATCCACGTTAACTCGAACCTGGAAAGACAGATTTGAAGTCCTAAAGACGTTGCCAAAAACCTTTCGTTCTTTCTGTTTCCGTCTTTCTAAAAACCTCATAACACATTGATTTTTACGGAAACCTTTTCAGCTTTTTAGTCTTAACAATGTGGAACAAAATGCCCAAAATCAGTTCAAGAAGATCCTAAAACATATTGAGGCTGAGAAAACGCGAACAACTTTTTATTTTTGATATACTGTACACAACTGAGATTATGAAGTTAGTTTTTTTCCCAGCTAATCTTCGTCAGCGCAACATTGCCTTTAGTCCTCAGTAATTGTGCATGTACTCGTTTGTTTTGAATCTGTTTTATGTACGGGGCCCACAAAGGGGTTTTGGTGACAGGCGACACGGTCTTAAATTGAAGCAACACACAATTGTCAAACTGCCGACAAGCAACAGAAATTATCGGGAAAAGCGCGACAATTTGCGACAGCGACAAAGGGCATCGGAGATCAACGATGTATCGAAACATCCAAGAATTTATGTTATCAGTTTCTGACAATATTTTTTGTACGAGCTTTAAATTTTTAGAACAGGATAATGAGACAGACACATCGCCATGTTTGCTTTATTGTTTTTGACAACGTATGATAAACTGGAGCTGTATAAAGAAACTGGCAAAGCTGATATTTGCTTAAAAATTGAAAGCTATAACAGCGACATTTTGTTCAGGCGAAAATACGACAGAAATATTTTAAACTTGAAAAAGATTCGACCAAAAAGAACAAGAAATGTAGGACAAGCGATATCTGAGCACCCCTTTGTAGGCTCCTTCTATGATCTTATACATTAATTATACTTTTGTCCACAATAGTTGCGGCCAGTTCAATAAAGCATATTTTTGCTTCCGCTTGGTTTGAATGCACGAATGGAAAATAACGAAACAACAACTGCACATCCAATTCTAACAATTATATTTAAAGTTCCTATCAAACTTATTTTTTTAAGTTCCAGATGAAAAGTAGAGCACTTTAGAAATAGTAGTTTTTTAAAGTGTTACTTTTTCTTACCATTCCTGTTGCAATTTTTAGAAATGAAGTGTGCAATGATGAAGTAGCAGGAGGTATATGGAGGAAGAGGAGATCTTTTTTATCTCAAAAATTCAATTTTGAACACATTATTCACATTGTTATAAATGTAATCAATGATTTATTCCCTTGAAAATGTTTGAAATAAAAATTTTATGAGATTTTAAACAGAAATGAAATTTTTTTAAACCAAAACCATTCAACTCGCTGAGCACTGCTACGTCACAGGTTACCAGTCCCTGGCCTGCTCGGTCAAAATTTACATTCCAATCTTTTTTTTTTTTTATTATTAAAAAGCCTACTTAGACGTGAAAATGTTCTTTGGTTATTCGAATTTTAAGTTCAGAGATGCCAACAGTTTTAATCCAAAAAGTAAAAAAATAAGCTTGATAGGGACTTTAAGACATCTTAAGAAACTCAGTCTGAGCCAAAAATATGTTGTTCTTATAAAAAACGAGTGTAACGCTAATTTTTACTTTGTAAATTTTCATTTCAACCTTAGCTTATTAAAAGACAGGCGAAAAGGCCTTTTAATTAATAAAGAAAAAGACCCCCGCAGATGTGTCATAATGTGTAATTATAATGTGTAAAAATATTTATATAGTCATTGGGGAAACAACTGCCACCGAGCTCTGTAGATCAAACGTGTTTATATATACTCAAATAAAACAAAAAGTTTATACAGGAAATTATGGCTAGCTAGTTGTTTTTGCAGGGAGTTCTTGTCGATATAAATCTAGACTTCATTTTTAGTCTTCAATTCTTCACTCAGAAAAGTCTAACGGCATTGTTGTGTTTCAGTTTTTTGACAAACATCTTAATTATAAACAAGGGAAAAGCCACTGTCATGAATCAAACTTAACTGCAGTTTAAGCACTTTGTAATTATAAAACTCGTTAATTAATTGCGTTCAGGCAAGAAACTCACTGTGCGAGGTGTAGTACACAGTCGTACAGCTGTCTTAAAATCCGGGTAATTTGCACTAACGGAACATCAAGTTCGTTTTCATTTCAAAAACGCAATCTGTTTTTTTTTTAATATCAGGGTTCCTTACTTTGCAAACCCTTTTATTCAAATTCGTGGCCTATTTTTTCATGCCAGTAACTTTCTGAACGTTTTCAGTTTTCTCCCTGTGAATTCATTTTCCCGAATCTACACATTATTTTTTGTTTAACAAAAAGCAGTTCAGCCTTGTAATTTCGAAATAAAATTGAGCTCAAATACAATTACAGACACAAAACTTGCAATTCTTGTTAGTTAACAGAGCTGCAACCTTGATTAAAAACATCTTAATGCGAGTCCGAAACTTCTTGTACTGTGCGTCATTATCTTTTCATTAACACCCGTACAGGTTTTGTCAAAATGTAATTCAGACTTACCAGATTTTCCAGCTGAAATAAAACCCATTCTAAGAAATGAAAGCAAAAAGATGAAGTAATGTGGTTTTATCTCCATTGAATCACACCACCTCGAACGCAGCAAAATTATAACCTTATGTTTAAACTTCACGTTCAACACTAAATTTTAATTTCGAAAAACTTTTGAAAAAGCTTTTGAAAAGAAAAGAAAACATCGCCTAGTTTTTTGCAAACAAAATAATTACATAGACAATACATTATTGTTACTGTCAATTGTCTCCCGTGATGCCTTGCTCGGTTACCAACCGTGATGCTTTGCGTGTTAACCAAAACAAGAAACGAGCAGTCTAGGCCTTTCATACAACAACAACAATAACAACTTTATTATGCAACTTGACTGGTACATTTGTCATATAAATTAACGTTTCTTTTTTTAACTTTAACTTTGTTATGCACAGACAATATTTGTTTCTATACTAAACTAGGAGACTGGTAAGCTTTTCAGCTTTCGGGCAGTCTCCTGTTTTTCGAGTTTTAATTGAATGTGAGAAATATAACTTTAAGGGAGGTGAATTGAAGTCGTGTAAAGAGGATTATGGGGTTTGAGACTGATTTTTAGTCAATAAATAACGTCTTAATTGTTTGGAGAAGTTGAAGACATTGAGATCTTTTAAATCTACGGGAAGATTATCCCAGAGTACAGTCGACATATAGGAAATTGTTTGTTTACCGGAATTGGTGCGCACTTTTGAGCTAAATAAGTTTTTTTGGGAGGCGTATCTTGTATTGTAGCTATGAACATTACTGGCCTGTTGGAAAACGTTATCAAATACATTGGGTAAAAGCTTTTTGTGTCAAAGATGCGTAAATTTGAGGATCTGAAGTCGATAAACGTTATTTACTGTGAGCACATAAAAAATGCGGTGATATTATTGATATGAATTCGGAAGGCTCGTAGACTGAAAAAAAAAAGCTATTACTAAAAGTTCCGCTGGGTCTTGCTTTAATCATAAATATCTTCCTCTCCGGATTAAGTAGCATCATTAAAAAGAATTACCTACGCAAACAGTTTTTATAATACTTATAACACAGAGGGCAAAGTTACTTCCAGTTTATTAGATAACAATGGGGAATTTTTTCTTAATTCACAGCAAAACTACTCGGCGATTATTGGGCGCGTTTGCAAAAATCTGATTTGCTCAGAACGCTTTTACAACGGCTATAAACCATTTTCGAAGTTTTCCAAAGGATTCCAAACATTTCCGTATAATTTTGAAGATTTTTCGATAAATTTTGTCTTTAACAAGGTGGGATAGCTCCTTCCGCACGACATCTTTCAAAACTCAAATTTTGGACCAAATGCAAACAGAACACCAACATCTCTCTGAGCGATAGAAATGAAAAAAATTCATGACCGCAAAACTTGAACATTGGTAATAATTTCCAGCAGTGCTAAAAAAAAAAACGCAAAAGAAGTTCTATTCGTTTCTTTCATCGTTTTCGTAAGAAAATTTCAGGAAAGTTTTGTACCTTTTTTCGTGAAGTTTTCACATCTCCTATAAATTTTCGCTCATTAGAAAAACGCGTTTTTGTCGAAACTTTTGCGTATTACGCTTACGGTATTTTAAGTTTCGTTATAATTTCCATATTTTTGAAACAGAAATAAACAAAAACTTATGATCCTATCTATAGTAATTAGTTATGAAACAACTCTTGTAGATCGGTTTCTTTTTTTTTTTAAAGCCATAGAAACGTTTTCTAGCGATTGTCGAAGACTCTAGAAAATTTCCGAAGATTTCCGATAGCTTTCGAGTGTCTCAGAACTTTGTTTTTTCGAAACTTTTTAATAATCATAACTTGATATGCTTTGGCTATGGAAATATAAATTTTCAAAGGTTGTCAAACATATCAGGCAGTTTTCAAAGAAACTTAAATTAAATTAGTTATACATCATTTACTTATACATCATTACCGCGGAAAATGAAGGATTTACCTTCAAAGTCATAAACATCAAATCGCATGGCTCCTGCTACAATTTGCATGGGTTTATGAAAACATTGGTGAAATCAATCCTAAATTTTCGTCGGCACCATGAACTTGCATGTATACATGCGATAACCTATTTTAATTCTCTTGCACAATCAGTTTTCATGTGTCGTCAAACAAACTGAGTAGAAACGCCAAAACTACTTTTTTAAACAAAACGATCGATTTGCTTTCATTTTAACGAGGATCAGTTAAGAGCAAAATTTTTGTTCGTTTCTCAATTGTCAGTAAATTTTTCCAATTCTCACTTATCAAATGTTAATATTTGATCATTTTAGGTTTTAATAATTAATAGACTAAAATAGCGATTTGAAACCCAAAACAAAATAATTTGTCGATATTAACTTTATTAATTCAGAAATCTTGCCAAGGTGTGCCCAGAAATATGGATACAAATGGTTGTTTATCGGTGTCCTACTTTCATTTAATACAGATACACGCATAAAGACTTGTTACTAGCTGCTGAACTTTTGCAGTGGATCGTAGTGAAATACAAACAAATTTAAAATCTTTAGTCTGGTGTACAACAAATTAAATGCATTATTTTTTTTTTGCCGTGCCGTTAGTTTTGCCTAACGATAAACTATACCGTAAATGATCGATTAAGCGCCGCGGCGCTTATTACAAATTCCGAGTTAAAGACGCGGCGTTTATTCAAGTGCG
>JAOBAT010070036.1:0-22133 GCA_026413305.1 Hydrozoanthus tunicans | reverse complement strand
AATAATTTGAGGAGAAGGTGCTGCCTTTGCTCTAACATCTGCAAATGGTTAGACCTTCGCGTCTTCTCTGATAAGGGCGTTAAACCGTAGGTCCAGTCTCTCGCTCCTTCTATCGAGGAGCTTAAAAGAACCCACACACTTGTCGCAAAGAGTAGGGTAGTGATCCCGGTGTTGTGGCCTGTTTCTGTTTCTCACTGAGGGCACTTCTTATCGGCTGCTAGTTGCGCCATAAAATGTGAGCCGCTCTAGCGGACTTTCTGAGACCCTAAACTGTCTGACCTTGTATATACTTGTAAGCAGATTCTGAAAAGCCCCTAGGGGAGAACTTGTATATATAATTATTGTAATGTATTGTAACTCAAGTTTCTCGGAAAACCAGTGTGACATTAGGAAAAAAGTTTTCAATCTTTTGAAGATTTTGTTTGACAAAAGAGTTTTTTCCCTTTGATTACTATGATTGACTCTATAAAGAGGAAACGAGACTGTAAATTTGTACCTGAGGTACTTTCCGTGTGATTAATGTTTGATTTTACAGACCCAATCCTGAGAGCTCTGGCGTTTGAGGCATTGCCCTTGTAACCATAAGTATCTGCTATCGAGTTTACTTCAACTACATCGCCAATTGCCGTCCCAGTTCCATGGGCTTCAAAGTAATCGATATCGCTGGAGCTCAACCCTGACTCTTCCAAAACTAACTGAGACAGCTCAGCCTGGAGCCTTGCACTAGGAGCTGTTATTGGCTTTGCGTTTTGACCGTCGTTGTTGGTACGACAAGATATTACCTGCATTTAGATGTTACATCGTTTGATCAAAAACTTTTGTGCAACAGACTGCAATAAAGGTTAAAATCATACCTGGAAAAGTTAACTTCTTTCAAGCTTTTAAGTTATCTAACTTGCAAGTTTTCTCATTGGGCTTTGGTGTAGGTGGCAATAAACATGATTTTCTTTTCTCCTTTCCACTCACTTGTTTTCTGTCTACCTATTTTGCTATAACGTTTCGGTAATCCAGCCCTTGTGAGATCGTCCTCTTACTAATGTAGCTTACTAGTACATTTTTAAGGCTACATTATCAAACCTATTCAGGTGATTATAAAGTTTCCGCTACTCTCATTGGTGGAGGCTACATAATATGCCGGCTATGATCATCAGGTGACTACAGTCACGTGATTAATAAATCTGTTGGAGAAAGAGTTAAACTCTTTGAAGAAAACCGCCATTCCGAAAAGCACAAAGCTTTCAATAAAGTTAGGGATAACACTTTTCCGAATAATTCAATATCATTATGACGATTGTGGTAACTAGTAAAAGATGACGCGTGTCTGACGAAACGACAACAAACAAAATTTTGGGCATATCTTTGATCAAGGCCGTTTTTCTCTTTGATAATCACCCGAGTAATTTACTAAAACAATTATTCGCCTCAGGATAAGTGAACATAATACATAAATACATGAATATATATACATTGATTGGTTGCTTATCGAGCCTGTTAGAAAAAATAAACTAGTATATTTGTTGTTTGCCTAATTTTATTAACAGTTTTAAAAGATGAAGAGAACTTTGTAAAAAGCGGTTTAAAGAAGAAAAACAGGTTAAAAAGAAATAAGTTGGTTATAAAAAAGAGGATCAGGTTGGTCGGCACAAAAATTCTGTCCTGCTGTTATCGTTATAACAATATGTAAAACTTTGAGTTCTGTTGTTATCTATCTGCCTTTAAGCAAGCTTTAGAAGCAGTTTTAGTCTGGCATCTTTCCTTACTATAATGATAAGCTTTACAACTGTCAGTCCAAATACGTCAAAAGGTGTACTGCTAAATTCTCCCAAATAGAACCCATATATTTTTTGTTACCAGTTTAGGAGAACTTTGCTTTTCGTCTTTGATCAATTTCCAAGTTGTAATTGCAGAATGACCTATTTTGTATGAGTTTTGCAAGGAGATGTTAGATGTTGATAAAATTTGGTAACAATTAAAGTTACCTGGCAGTAGGCATCATCTTCGTCGGTGTTTGTTCTTAAAATCTTTAAAACAACAGCAGCAAACCCTTCCCCTCTTCCATAGCCATCACCAGAGATGTCGAAGGTTTTACATCGCCCATCAGGAGCCAAGAAACCTCCCATACTTAGGGAGATCTGTTGTGCAGTGCTCAATACAATGTTACCAGCACATACTATGGCGGTGTCACATTCTCCTAACGGAATAATAGTGGAATAGTATCAATAGTAAGAATAGTGCTTTGTAAGGTTTTCTCTGAACTCAAAACTTGTATTTTTAACTTGCAATAAAACGTAGTAGTCTAGAGTAAAAAGTACTGTAAGTTTAGAACAATTGGTTAAAGCTTAAATACCCTATCTTAACTTCCTTATTTGATGTTATATGCTACGCAATCAAAACCATTCCGCTAAATTTTCGAACGATTGCTGTAATAGTCTCTAGTGCCTCTTAATTTTTGCTTTTCGAATACATATTTTCTTTTTCTTACTGTTTCCACAGCGATGGACCTATGCAGTTGGAAACCGATTTTTATTGATTTAAGTATTTTGCTTTGAAAGGCCCCTTGAAAGTACAAAAAATAAGTTTTTCATTGATGAAATCCTGAATCCGTTCATCCTTTCACCCTATTTATGTGATTATAGGCAGTTGCTATCTATTCACTTATGTACTACTTACGTACCTACTTACCTAGTATTTATTTATTTATTCATTTATCTTATCATTTTTTTGGTTGAGTTTTTACCAATAATCAGTCACAAACATTAAAAAAGAGACTATGATTTAAAGGTGTCTATCAAATAATAAAACGAGGAGAATCGTGATAACCTATATCTTTTTATGATTCTAGAAATCATAGCATGGTACATTGATTTTAAAAGTTTGCTTTGAAAGGCCCCTTAGCTTTGAAGGATAAAAAGTAAGTTTTTTTTTTTTGATGAAATTTTGAATCCGTTCATCCTTTCTCCCTATTTGTGTGATTCTAGACAGTAGCAGTTTCTTTCCATATGTTCTAAAAAGAACTAAAGTAGTACTCACCCTCTTTTAGACTATCCGAAGCGATCTTGAATGCAACAAGAGACGATGAACACGCGGTGTCAACAGTTAAACTTGGTCCAGTAAAATTGAAAGCGAAGGATATTCTGTTGGCAATCATCGATCCCCCGGAACCCGTTGCTGAAAACTAAAAGAAATCAATAGTTTAATGTTTTTTTTTTGTTTTGGCTGCATGAAAAGATGCCCTACCACTCAAAGTTCTTGTTTTCAAATAGAGGTTACAACTTGCTTGGAACGCCTACAATTATCTCTTTTTTCATATGTCCCCTAAGTCTGATACCTCTAGAAATCCAGCTAAACCTGCAAGAACTAACTAATGATTGTAAAGCCTCTTAGTGTATTGTCTTTAAGCTTAACACGTTTATTGATGGAAAATGGTTTGAACCCTGGAGTAACAGTAGATCGTATGATGAGATGAAATAGTCCGGGTTAGTGTAGTCCTGAAAAGGACTGTTAAGTCGGTGTTAGTGACGGACGTTTCGACAACCTGTGCGGAAGTCATCTCCACAGTCAAGTGAGGAATAGTGTATCAGTTGAATATTAATATAGTATGGCACGCGAATACTGATTGGTCGGTTAGGTTGTCACGTGATTGGTTGTGTGATTAAAGTTATGTTCGTGATAGGTGGTTTTCGATCCGTAAAGTAACGTCAGCTCGTTCTGTTCCGTTTGCTGTTTTTTACGTCGTGAATGAGTCGTTTGTAGGGTGCTGGTAAATGTTGATATCTTTTGAGTGGAGTCCGTTCTAAGTTAGCAAATTAGTTTTCCATTGTGCCGAGTCCCAGTCAATAGCGCGGTTCGTGAATGGGTGATGTTCAGCAATGAGATTGTTAAATTACAATTTCTAGTAGAACGTTTGTGTTCATTCAGTCTCGTGTTATGGTTTCTTCCTTTCACTGCCACTGGAGGCTGGGCAGTCGGAGCATTTAGTTTTGGTAAATCAAAACAACAAATTTAAACGACCAATCAGTATTCGCGTGCCAGACTGTATTAGTATTCAGCTGACGCACTTCTCCTCACTTAGTTGACTCTGAAGATAACTTCTGCACAGGTTGTCGTAACGTCAGTCACTTTACCGACAACAGTCCTTCTCAGGAGTACACTAACCCGACAATCTCACCATACGATCTACGTTTATTGATGCTTAATCGCCTTTAGCCATAGAAAGCTTGCAAAGCTGAAGTCGAAATACCTGATCTTGGTCATTATGCTGAGGTTTATAATCTATCGACTCTTTGAAATCAGCGTTCATGCTCCCTGCAAACACTCCAGTCTTGCCACTTTGAAGATCACTCAACCTTAAACCGGCGTCTTCTATTGCCTCGTATACAACCTCGAGCAGAATTTTTTGTTGTGGATCCATTTGTTTAGCTTCCTGGGACGAAATCTTGAAAAATTCAGCATCGAATAGTTTGATGTTCTCCAGAAAAGATCCCCCGAGTGTACAAACTCTTCCGCTAACCTGGCGTTCAGGGAAGTATCGCTTTCTCATCTCGTTGTAATGCTTCTTTCTGTTTTCCGGGAATGTTCCAAAACTTTTTTCTCCATTAACAAGTAACTCCCAAAACTTGTCTTTGTTTTCTGCTTTTGGAAATCTGCACCCGATTCCTACCAAACCGATAGCTTCCCTTTGCTTTGTATTGTACTGTTCACTTATTCGCTTGTTGTTTTTCATGTCTTTAGTTTTCCTCTTTATCAATGGCTTCAAACTTAAAGAACCGTAACAATTTAACAGCTCTTTTAACTTTTCACACATTAAGAACAAACAAGGAAAGCTGACGAGTACATGAAAAAGGCCTGATATAAAAACGAAAGGAATTACCTTAAAGAAAAGACTACTCAAATTTTGGAATACAAAACCAAGACAAATTGATCCTACAATACTTGTCAATATTCCGATGAGTATCGGGGATCCAGTTAACAAAAAGGTCTCTTCTAGTCGACGCTTTACATTTTTGGAGGTAGTCATGGCCTCAACTTGAGCAACTTCGATACCAAAACCGACCGCCACCACAATTGCCGTAAGAACGGCAAGAAATGAAACGATTGTTATTGCTAAATCAAAAACAAACATTAATGCAAAAACGTCAAGAACTTGTATTATTAGTCCAAAAGTTATGATAAACGAAGATTTGAAGCTTGCTGTATAAATTGTAGTGGAAATAAACGAAAAGACAGCAAGTAGGATAAAAGCTGCAAACATTTCACTTCGAAATGTCATTACACTTTCAACTGATAAAAAATAGTCTGAGACAAGGACAGTGTGGAGATTGGTTTGTTCTGTGACAGCTTTCTTCATCAGTGCAAACGTTTGATGATCTTCGTAGAACTGATTTCTTACTTTTACTTTTACATGCAAGCGAGATGCAACGATCACTGGTTGGTTTCTTGTAACATTTCCAAAAGATATATCACTAATGTAACTTCCGTATTTGGGTATTAGCAAAAATTGTGTTAGACAAGAGTTAAATGCGGAACCACTGCATTTTATACCATTTTGTTTAGCGAACTTCATTAGAGATACAGTCCACGGCTCAGCGACTTCCACTGAATACGAGGCCCTGCCTAAGACGTCATGTATTTTTACGATTTCGTTTTGAACTTCATCACTGGCATAATTAATGCTCCCTTGCAGAACAACACTGACGTCTGTTTCGTACCCCAACAAACCCTTTTTCGCCGTCATGTAGTTTGAGTAAGTCGAATGTTTGTAAAGTGCAACGCTTGTGCTAAAAGAGGCAAGACTTGCTTTGGAAGAAAACAATGTTCCAATCACGATTTCAGCTGTTATTAAAAACACAAATAACAGCATTACGAGACGGTTACTCAGAAAACAAATCCATAGTTTGGCTGGTCTCTGAACATACCTCGTTAGGTACGAAAAGTGAAAATTATTGTTTGACCTCAGTACATGTTTTCCAAAGAGGTAAAAACTTGTCGCAAAACCAAAAATAAAAACAAGATAGAATAATATAGTACCAACAAGAGCAAAAGTAAGATAGTAATCCGTAAAAGAACTCGTAGAGACCAGAATAAAAACCCCAAAAACCAACACATTCACCATAAAAACTACACTAACTACAGGACCATTTGCAGACAGACTAAGATTTAAGTAGTGTTTTGAGGAATAACTTTCCTTTTGGCTCTTGGACCTCTCAACAAACATTAATGTGTCTGACACAACCTTTCCATTTATCAGAAACGGCAATACAACAACAAAGGAAATGAAAGGAACGCGGAAGCCAAGAGTAAGGCAATATGTTGACGCTAAAGTTGAAGCCACAACTATCAAACATGAAGTAAATACACAAAGAAACTGCATGAATGAGTTGAAAAGTTTGAATGCCAATGCCTCAAAAATCAAGAGAAAAAAAAGAGCAAGTATCAAAGCAAAGTTGTTGGGCTTCAGAAGGAGTTTTAAATCGTCCAAGAGACTACGAGAGGACAAAAACTCTAGAGAAACACAATTTAGTAAGCTTTTAGTTCGCTTCATTGATTCTAAAAATTCTGCTTCCCATCGCCTAAGTTTGTTCATCTCGTAAACGTTCTTTGGGGCTGCCATATAGTAAACCACACGCACTCCTCTGGCGGAGAAATTTGAACCATTCATTAAAAGTCCGCCGAATTGACTTTTGTCAAGAAACTTTCCGTTAGAGAGTTGCATGGTTGGGTTTTTTAACTGCTGCTTTAGAAGCTTAGAGAAGTTAGCAACGTCATCTTTTGAAAAATTGTTTAGCTCAAAAGGACTTGACATAGCACACTTATGCTCTAAGGATCTTGACTTCACGCACAGGTTTTTATAATCGGATATGTTAACTACTGCTTCATGTACACGATTCATTTCACTCAGGCAACGTTCATTGAGAATGTTGTCAACTCCAGGTAAGGCAACAAAAAGTATCTCTTCGAAATGGAAAAGCTCATCTTTAAAATGTTTTTTTGTTTCCTTCATCGCAGTTGATGCTTCCGAGTTTGTTGTAAAAGCATCTCCCGTTATGCCCGTTTTGGGTTCATTTATAATTCCAAAGCAACATAGACCAAGTGTAACCGTCAGAACAATCACCACTTGGATTGGGTGTCGCGCAAGGAATTGAGCTAGTTTGTGGAAAGCAATCTGAGTTTTTATTAGTGGCGCGTGAAAAATTATCACGGCTATAACCCGGAGTACACCGCATGTGGAGATATTTCCCTCGGAACTTTTTTCTTCAACGCCAGCGATCCTAAAATAGAAAAATACCGGCCTTGAGTCTCGTGCACTGCGTTTGTAAAGGTTTTTTTTTTGTTCTGCATAAACTAGTCCAAAACACAAGAACCTCAGGTGGTAGTCATTTGGTGTTTTTCAAGTGTGAGTGAGAATGCGTTCAAGAAATGCTGCGGAGTAGCGAATAGTGACTAGTACAAGAAACTGACTAGCTCTTAAAATTTCAGATTTAAAGGTTGTATTCGACGTTTTATCTGTTTGCATGTCTATTACTAGCACCAGTGATTCAGTTATAGCACGCCTATCAAAATATCCTTCCCTTACAACGAACAAGGCAGAAATGTTGTATCCAAACTAATTATTATTTATAATATATAAAATATATATTTTATATTAGAAGTATTCAAGCTAACCTGAATCTTGTCTGTCGCGACTTTGGCTCCAGTTCTGGGTTTTCCATTTCAACTGTTTCCTTAAAACAATTAAGAGAAATATTGTAACTGCTTTGCACATACAATAAACTATCACAAATAACATTCTTTTTAAAGTTATGTTTAAGGCAATGTAAATCAGTCATAACTTCTTTTTCCTTTAAAGAATTTCACGATGTCCTTGTAATAAAGATAGGTTTATGCATGAGGCAGCTTACTGTCGGTAAAAACTCTTGACCGATAATTTTTTCTCAAAACGTTTAAAGTCATCGTAACATACACTTTTCTCAGTATGAATTTAAAATTTAAAATCGAATTTAGATTCAAACTTTAAGATTCAGGAACAAGTGTTCCAAACTATCAATACGCAACATCATTGGCTTATAGACGTCAGACACACATATAATCATACATCATTACAGTAACGTACAAATCAATAACTATCCCATATCCTTTCTTATTTTTGATGTCATTCATCTGAAAATTTGACCTTGTCGTATCTTTTAGAAAGAATGCCAATTCATAAAGGTACTTGCGGATATGATGTGGTGCTAGAGAGAGATTTCCTTACACAAGACTGTCTTGCGGATGCCAGTAAAAAGACAAAAAGGGTATCTGATGAACGAGACTATTTCGTTTAAGAAAAAGATGTTTATATTAAAAAAGAACTGTTGTTATTATATTAGAGATGTAGGAGATGAAACCGCACTTTGTTAGAAAAAACTAACAAAATAAATAACTTTATAACCATAGAGAAGTCGATGAAGCTAAAACAATTCAGAATCAAATTAAATTTCATTCAACGTTAATGAAGGTAACAAGAACTAAAAAGTAAAACTTTCACTTTTATCAAAGGTCTCAATGTGGTGCCTACCATTTTTCTTCAATATTTGTTACCAAATTTGAAATATCATATTATCATTAATTGACCTCAAACAACAGACGAAGCAGTCATAAGTGCAATATCTAAGGTTCCGATGCTAATAGGTCTCAAGATTCCGAAGTCGTAGCTTGTGCATATGAAAGATTAGGGTCTCACTCTCCTTCGAGTCAATTATCACCTTCTTTGTACTACCTTAGTTAGAATGTTCATATTTGGGCAAATCGATAGCTGACTGTACAGAGGGTTGGAGATTTAATTGACAATTTTTTCAAACCATAACGTGTGAAATTTGCATTATCTTCTATTTTTCCTTCTTTGAATTGCTGATTGTCCAAAATGCGGTTGTGTAAGCTAACTAAATTTTCCTCGCGGGATGGGGGTAAGACTTTCAATTGACACATCCAAAAGTTACCCAAATTACCCGGGAAGGTAGCATTTTTGCTCTCAGAAGATCATGCATCATTAGTTTGCAGATGTTTAGTACTTAGGAGATCCAGTGCCAGGGGGTGGGCAAGATTCATTATAAGCATAAACAAAACTTCTTGACCCCAACCCAATGGAAGTAAGAAACTCATGGCTCCTCTCGAAGTAATTTGAAAAATAGAAAGACCCGTCCTCTTTTGTTTGTACTGTTTCTGATGACCTACCCCTTGAGTGACACAAATTTATCTTGACCAACTCTCATTCTTGCCAACCCACCCCCAGACATAAATAATGAGTCGGGTTCCCTAGTTCTGGTTAAAACTGTTCAATGGCTCATCAAGCATGCACAACGGCTAGTTTTAGATTACATGGATAGAAGATTAAAGACTAAAACAGCAATGGTGACCGTTTAAACCAAATGGACAAAATGATCATACAACCGCCAGTCAAGTTATGTGTAACAACTGCCAGAGTTTGGTTATCAAAAAGTAGATTTCTGAAGAAACTCACATGAGCTCGAACGACCTTGCTCTGTTACGGAGATACAATCTAAACGGTATATACTATAGCAAGTTTGAGCTTTAAAGTTAAAAAACGGTCGTCGTTTTCCATTGTTGTCAGTAACATGAAAATCAGAGAAAGCAGAAAACGCCTGTAAATACAGAAACAAGTAGAAGCAGAACTAGAACTCGTCTTTGAACCTTTAGTAAAAATTGCAATACATGTTGATAACATAAACATATCATGAAGCTTTGTTTGCAATTATTTTAGGTCTTTAGCATGAGCTATAGGTCAGGAGAAATAAGGAGTTAGATACATTAAACGCAACACAGGTTCAAGATAAAGTTGCAACCATTTTCAATTTCTGTTTCCCTTTATCGGAAAATATGATATTAGATCTACAAGTTGGCAAGATTACTTTGTACCTTTTGGCAGTAAGTCCAAAAGACAACCAACCCCAAACCAGAACACTGCCGACATATACATAAACATGTTTGTAATTGAGGAAGGAGTCAGGATGGCCGAGTGGTTAGCGCTCGCGCCTCCCACCTCTGTGGACCCGGGATCGAATCCTGGGTTTGCATGTGGGCTAAGATTTGTCGATCTTCTTCTAACTCCGAGGGTTTTTCTCCGGGTTCTCCGGTCGGGTCCTCCCTCCCTCACGAAATCGAACGTAAACCACAGGCCTGGGAGAATAGGCAACCACTCCCAGCGTAACAACGATAAATAAAGTTAGTTTAGTTTAGAGCTCGATCGAGGAAAAGGCTGTCAGTTTGTCGTGTATCAAATCACTGCATCAAAAACTTAATTAGCAAGCCGTGTATATTAATCAATATTTGCTTAATTCTCGTACCTAAACAGAATTGAAACTAAACAAAACTGAAAATAACCTCTTAGCAAAACTATTTTACAAAGAATTGGTTCATCGGTATGCTTTTCTTTAACTACGGCTAATGGTATGAATAAAAATTGCTATACCTACCTTTGACTTCCTCTTTGTTTAAGCTACCAAATATCTCTAATTCGATAACTCGTTTTCTTAGTCATCTTCGCTTTGAAAGCTTATACCATGATCCCGTATGAGTGGTCGTCCTTCGTTAATAAGCTCCAAGCAAGAATGAAGAGCTTCTCAGGAATTTCACTTCCTCTTGCTGAATAAAATGATTTATGAAAGCCCGTGGGCTATTTTGAAGAGTTTTGACTTGGTATGACTAGTCATGCGGCATCTGCTATAAACAGAAGCACCCAGCGTGAATGTAGTGCCTCGTAGGTCTAGGAATTGTTTTTCTCTTGCGAAATTAAAGAGTTTGCACAAAGCAATCTGGAGTATTTCGCTACCTCCAGTTTAGGATCACGAGTGGTTTAAAAATTTGTCCAGGAATAGTCAGAGATAACGATTAATAATTAAAACCTTAATTAATCACCTTGATGTGACACACATTTTTTTTTAATATTCCTACTTTATACATATATCTTTGGCGTTGAAAAATAGTTTCGCAAGTTTCGGTATATCTTAAGTATTTTTTTTATTAGTTCAAATCTAAGTGCGTTTTAATTTCTTACAGAATCATCGCTTCCATAATCTTGACTTTTAATTAGTCTTAATTTCTCCAGTGTCGTCTTCAAACAAAAGCAACACAATGCCAATAAATACTCATTGAATTTTTTAAATCACGCGCGACGGTACTAACAAAACATAGCCATTTATCGACCTTGCAAAACCAGTTTTTCAAACAGTAACATATCCAATTTGTAAAGACTTTTCTTTAAATCTTCTTCTTGATAACTGACTTTGGTTTTATAAGTCCTAAATTGCTTTCACTGTCGTGCACAAACCAACAAAGCAGTGAACCATAAACATGCAAAGATACTTTTGTTTATATGCACGAATGAGATGAAGCAAAATTGTCCCATCAATACTCAATAAAAAATACTCGACATCAATACTCTATGAAATTGTTGTAGTTTTGTTTTTTTTCGCAAAACCAGTTTTGCCTGATTTATATAGTTGAAATAAGTTCAAAGAAAATCTTCGAATTTAGAAATATCAAACAAGCGAGCTCTAGCTTTTTAGTGATAAAAACGCATGTGAAATTTTTTAGTTCCTCTTTAGAAGTACACGATCCAGAAGAAAAGTCAATGACAAAAACCAATGTTTCAGTTCATCTAGCGCCATTATCAAGGTTAAAAATAAAAAGGAGTGGTATGCGAGTTATTTACATAAGAGTAGGTTAATTGTAGATAAACACTTTATGCATTCTAGGTCTAAGTGATTATCTAATTAACCTACTGTAGGCTTTCGCATACCGATTCTTTATTTTTCACCGTGATATTGGTGCTAGATGCACCGAAACGTCGGTTTTTGTGATTGACTTTTCTTGTGTCGTGTATTTCAAAATCATTTCTTATAACAATGCCAGTAGAATTGCTTAGAAAAACTGAACAAGCCGCAATCGAGTTTTTCTTCTCGCATTTTCTGAATGTACTGAAAAGTCACAAGTGTTTCTGTCACTAAACAGAGCAAGCAAGCGAGTTTTATATTTCTATTATGAAACAAAGCACACGAACAGCCGAAAAACCCAGGATGATCCATACATCTTCACTCAGATTCTAGCCAATCAGGACGCGTGTTATGTCTGCTTCGGCTTATGAAACACTATCATTAAACAATGTACTTATAAACCATTTTTAAACCATCTTATCTTCTGTTGTAGCAAATCACGAAATTTCTTGTAAAGAAACTATATATTTTGTCCATTCATAAAGGATAAGGATGCTTTTTGAAGTTTACAGATTGATCAAGACCTGCAACTTCACTTAATTCCCGTTTCAGCTTAAACAACAATATATTAAATTAACAAAGGCTTTTCAAAGGCATGTTTTTCTCATGTTATCGAAAAGGCAACTAGCCAAGAACTTCATTGTTTCTTAATTCGTTCACAGATACTGAAAAATGCTTAGCTTCTTCTCACTGCTGTTGTTACTGCAAAATCCCCACAGCGTGCTAGTCCGTTTTTTGGAAATGCTGAGGTGTTTTCACCATAATAATATAGCAGGCAATTTATTGGCGGAGTTCGGCCCTCGATTTTATCTCTAATTTCCCTCCATTTGAAACTTCACATGGGCAATTACAGATAGGACAAGGCAGCTAGTTCATCACGAGAGCAATTATCAAGATGGTGTGTTAACAAAACGGATTTTTACAAGCGCAAAGTCTTGTAAAACTTAAAAAAGAAAACGATAACTTGTCTGTAATTTTGTGAACGGTTACCGAACAAGTCCTCTTCAAATGTCAGAAAAAACACTTGTGTTTTGGCCTAATTCCCTACGGTCGGGCAATTAATTCATTTCAATCGTAATCAAAGACATTTAACAAACTTGGAATGATACTTTTTAAATAGTAACATAACCAATTTGTATAGACATTTCTTTGTTCGTCAAATCTTCTTCTTGATAACTGACTTTGGTTTTGAAAGTCCTAGCTTGCTTTCACTGTCGTGCACAAACCAACAAAGCAGTGAACCATAAACAAGCTCAGAAACTTTTGTATATATGCATGAATGAGCTGAGCTGAAAGTTTTTGTATTAATACTCAATAAAAAATACTCGACATCAATACTCTATGAAAATTGTCGTATTTTTTTTTTCGCAAGACCAGTTTTGCCAAATTTATGTAGTTGAAATAAGTTTAAAGAAAATCTTCGAATTTAGAAATATCAAACAAGCGCGCTCTAGCTTTTTAGTGATAAAAACGCGCGTAAAATTTTTAGTTTCCTTTAGAAGCACATGATCCAGAAGAAAAGTTAATGACAAAAAACAACGTTTCGGTTCATCTAGCGCCATTATCAAGGTCCAATAAAAAAAGGAGCGGTATGCGAGTTATTTACATAAGAGTAGGTTAATTGCAGATAAATACTTTATGCATTCTAGATCTAAAACCAGTATTGAATAAGTCGGACTCTATTCGTGCTGTTAAAGTGGTTATCTAATTAACCTACAATATAGGCTTTCGCATACCGATTCTTTATTTTTCACATGATATTGGCGCTAGATACACCGAAACGTCAGTTTTTGTCATTGACTTTTTTTGTGTCGTGTATTTCAAAATTATTTCTTATAACCCAGTAGAAGCGCTTAGAAGAATTGAACGAGCCGCAATCGAGTTTTTCTTCTCGCATTTTCTGAATAAACAGAAAAGTTTCAAGTGTTTCTGTCACTGAATAGAGCAAGCAAGCAACTTTTGTATTTCTTTTGTATATAAAATAAAGCACATGAACAGCCAATAAAAACCCAGGATGATCCACACAGCTTCACTCTAGCCAATCAGGACGCGTGTAATGTTTGCTTTGGCTTATTAAACACTATCATTAAACAATGTACTTATACCCATATTTAAACCATCTTATCTTCTGTTGTAGCAAATTATGAAATGTCTTGCCAAGAAATTACATATTTTGTTTATTCATAATGGATAAGGATATGCCTTCTGAAGTTTAAAGATTGATCAAGTACTGCAACTTCACTTAATCCCGTTTCAACTTGAACAACAATATATTAAGTTAAGAAAGGCTTTACAAAGGAATGTTTTTCTCATGTTATCGAAAAGGCAACTAGCCAAGAACTTTATTGTTTCTTAATTCGTTCACAGATACTGAAAAATGCTTAGCTTCTTCTCACTGCTGTTATTACTGCAAAATCCCCGCAGCGTGTTAGTCCGTTTTTTGGAAACGCTGAGGTGTTTTCACCACAATAATATAGCAGGCAAATTATTGGTGGAATTCGGCCCTTTTTATCTTTAATTGCCCTCCATTTGAAACTTCACATGGGCAATTACAAATGCTACACGGCAACTAGTTCATCACGAGATCAAGATGGCGTGTCAACAAAACAGATTTTCACGCGCGCAAAGTCTTGCAAAGCTTAAAAAAGGAAAACAATAACTTGTCTGCTAGATTATTAAAAAGTTATTAAACAAATTATCCTCAAATCACATGTGTTTTGGCCTAATTCTTTACGGTCGGGCGATTAATTCGAATTAGACCGAAAGAGACTTGGTATTTTTTTCGAATCTTGTCTTGGCCTCATTCGATTGCTTATAAAGTATAATGATAACAAGCAGGTGAACGATTTGTACTTCCTTGTCACGTCATTGACACGAAACCCAATGAGACAACATCAATCGATGAAAGTTTTTGCTTGGTTTCTTTAACATAAGCTTACCAACTCAAAGAAGCAAAAAGAAACTTTATAGCAAAAACTATTCTTTATGCAAATTCTTCATCGGTGGAAAAAACAACAACAAAATGTCCAGCTGATGCAAGGTGAAGCGTTTGTTCTGTTTTAATTTATTCATCCTGTCATTTTGATGGTTGAGAGAACGAAACTAAGTGTGTTTCGAACCGATTGCAAAGGTTCAAATCAAGTGCAACTGAGGTAACTGTTTTTTTCTGTTGACATAATCGCAGGTTTTCTCGATACATATTAGATTTAGAGGACCAGGTTTCTAGAGAAAATTTTATTCTGTCTTCAATTAAATAGAAATATAACTTAAATGTAGATAACGTTAAAGTAGTCTTCTGCATCTGTCTCATTTAACGCGATATTGAAAAACCCTCAAGACAAAGCCGTGACAGAAGCCTCCAAGCTTCTATTTCATAAGATAAGACAATTTGCATATAAAAGAGACCTTGAAGCATTTCAAACAAAAATAGAAAGTGATTTGACTAATGCTAGCGCCAGTTTTCTGAGGGCAAAGTCACGAAATCGTAGAAAGAAGCATAATCGATGGATAATGTACCGCAGCCGAAGTGACGGTGTGTTCGTCTTATTCTTTCACAGCGATTGTCGCAACAAGTGAAGATGACAAATAATAGTCAGTGCGATCACCTTAAAAAGCCATATGAACAGGTTTTTAGAGAAACATTTCTTGTTTGTGGATCTTGTAAAGCAAGTTTGACCTTGAATTTCCTTTTTAAGTAGATCGAAGAAGAAGAAGATCGAACAGACGTTAAAGTGGAATCACTGATTGAGTCGGTCTAGTGATTCCACTTTAACGTCTGCTCGATCTTCTTCTCGGTTGGTTATGCATTCTGGTGTCAGCACTGCCTTAGAATGGTTCGGAGAAGCTAACATTATAAAGACTCCCTGTTTAAGCAAACCAGTCGGTTCGGTCACAAAAATATTTGTAATGAGAGACGTTGCGGCCGCTGCTCACTGAAGTAAGAACCAACTTTTCTACACTCAGGTAGATTCACACCAATTAGGCTTGACTTGCAACTATAGTTGCTAAACAAATTGTTTTTGATATTTCAAAGTTTTCGATGTTAAGTGCCTTTCAGATGACGTTAAGAACGTGTTTTGAAGTAGTCAAAAAAATTTAAAATCAATTTCTGGAAATTTGAATTTTCTTACTTAGTTAAAACAAACGTTTCGACAGCTGAGTCCTTCTTCAGTCTTCATCAGGTTTCAGTCGAAACATTTGATTTGTAGTTAAGAAGTTCAAATTTGCAAAAACTGACTTTAAAAATTTTTGACTACAATCCAAGCTGGATGAATGACAACATTCACTTCGTGTTTTAAAATGTATTTGCACATCTTTCTGACCTTACATAGGGAATGAAACAAATTTTGAAGGTTAGACCATCTTCTCTTTGCTGCGTGTGCTTGTAGAGAGATTCAGTAGCAAAACGTCTTTTAAAAGCTGTAAGAAGTTAGTAATTCTAGTGACAATGTATAAGTGTATTTAACTATAAACTGCTAATGTCCTTCAGAGGTATATATTTAAAAACAACATAAATAGGGATTTGAGTGAAGCCTTTGCCACTGGATATTGGAAACAATCCAAGTTTCATAAGAACAACGAGGTTTAGATTGGCCAAAATTTAAGAAAAGTTTAAGAACAAGCTAAGGTCGGGCTCGATAGCTATTTTGAAACTTTACCAAGCTTGGACATTCAATTTATAGAAATACAGAAATGAGTTGCAGTTTCTCTCTTTTGTAAACCAGTCATTGCTTTAAATTATTTGTATTACGCCTATATATATATTTACCTCGATGTTAGTTGTTTTCCGATAATGTATTGCCATACCTTAGGCTTAGTTCTTATTCGATTAATTTGTTTTAACCTCGCTAAAATAATGGTACTCTGGCATCATTTTCTAACCAACTAAACAAAAAAGGTTCTGTCCAGCGAGCAAGTTAAATTTTCTAAAGTTTTGCTTGCTTGTTTTTGATTTTTTCTATGATTTCCTTCAGCAGTATATGTGCTGGTCTGGTGGATGTTTTGCCGATAGGTTTCGTGCCATAATGCGCCTTGCTAAAATTTTTATATGTTCCAAAATATTCGGAATTTTGATTTGAATTTATTTTATTTAAGGAGTTGTCGAAAACAGACATTGGGCCGAGGTCTGTAACCCGGACCAACGGTCCTAAAAGCCGGGACACCAAGCAGAGAGAATGAATTTATTTGTAAGGTTTAGAGAAGAGATTTTTTGATGTTGAAGACATTGATGATCATCGCTGACATAAGTAAAATGATTAATCAAGTGTTCGCCTTCTTTTTGCTAACAACATCATGCATTAAGCTGGAAAGAGGTTGCCATGTACATGATGTTTGAGGGCAAAATCTTATTTTTTACATAAAGTGGGACTGTATATTGTTACCTTTTAAGAAAGTTAATCTCAAAGCTCTTTTTTTAGCCTGTTTACATCGGTTCCCTCCCCTTCCACCTGCCGGGAAAATTATTCGATAAGGAAACCTCTCTGACCGTGTTCTGAGGTCATGTGAGCTTCTCGTGACTTTGAGAACGACTCTCATTGGCTGTTGTATTTTTGAATACATAAATACTCTGCACAGATACAGATTTTTTTTTGTTTTATATGAGATTGGTCAAAGATTCGTAAATCTATCTCAGAGGTAACTTTTTTCTGGTAAGGTCAAATGAGAACGAAGTGGAATTTTTTAATGTTCAGGGTTAGCTTAGTGGCTGTGTAGTTTTTGTAGTAGTTCATTATTCATTGTAGCTTCCATTTTTTTTAAAGATTTGAGAGAGCTGGTGTCGTCAGCGAATGAAGCAGTTAAGCCCGACATCGAAGGCTTTACTTTTATCATTTATGAAAGAAGGAAAAAAAAGGTTTCATGCGAGGGCTCAATCTTTTCAAAATATTATTCCAATGATATACAAAAGTATTGCTTGGCCGAGTTATACTATAGAATAGCATATTGGTTCTGATCAAATTTTCATAACTCTTACCAAACGGTTTCCAGTTATTTGCTTAGTTTGTTGGTTGATTCTAATGATATTTCTGTTCATTTTTCAAGGAGATATCAAGGTGCAATGCACAAATCGAAAATTGACAGCACGACAGGGAAAACAAGCGTCCCGACAAACTACAACATGAAAGCCGCGAAAAGCAGGTAAAGCAGACACATGCATTACCTTTTTATATCTTAAATGCAAATTTCTGTTGTCAGAGACAAAACGTTTTGTTAGATTGTATACGCTGTCCACTAATTGTTTTCGTGGAATTTTTTGTAGCTAGGAATATTTTTCGCCTCGCTTATATTCCTTTAGAGAAAAACGTTGACACTACTTTTTCCAGGATGGATATATGAAGTACTTTGCAGAGTTTATCAAGTAAAAAACTTTTGCTTCAAAAGGCAACGACATTCTAGTCTTTAAGCACTTGGGAAACTTTTAAAACAAAATGCTATCGGTCCCAGATTAAGGAACCATAAAGAACGGTGAAATTTGCTTACCTGGTGTTAAAGCACCAAGGAGGAGAGGAAAAAAGATAGCCACGACTTTTTCAATGGCATACTGCACCAGATACATTCACAAGTACAATCTTGAGATAAGAACAAGACTTAAGTAATTTTTAAACAATATACAGTGCTAGCAAATAGAGGCTTACAGACTAGCATGTTTCAGTGATTGCTTAAGTTAAATAGTGTGTTGTCATATCCTTTACTCGGCGATGCCACTTGAACATACGGTTGCCATTGAGTTTGAAAAACCTTTTCATTTAAAAATGTTTTTGTTCTTCCTAATTTAGGAATTCTGGATGTTGCTCCTCGTTCCAGTGTTATAAGAACCTTCTTTCCAAGTTATTTGAATCTCTCGGAGGACTTGTGGGCAAATATCCCTGGTTGGTGATAGCTGTCTGCATAATCATTGCTGGGAGCTTTTCGGTTGGTTTTATGAAACTGAAAGTGGAAAACAGAACTGACAGACTATTTATTCCCCAAGAAAGTCAAGCTCTTAAAGATATTGCAAAAGGCAGCCAGCATTTTCACGACATTGACACCCGGCAGGAAACCCTCATTTTGAAACCGAAAAATGTGGAGAGCGCCTTCAGCAATGAGTGTGTAAAGGAAATACTTTTTGTTCACGAGACAATCGTAGACCTGAAATCATTCACCGAGTTTTGTGCTACTGAATCCGGAGAGGCTGCAAAACATTATCATGATTGCATGAGTCTAAATTTTCTTGAGTTTTTTAACTACAGCCAAGAAAATATGACTGACATCGTTGACAAGATAACAAAAAAGCAGAATAGTTCCAAAGTTATGAGCAATGGTCGACCAAGTTTTTACAACTTTGAAAGAATGTTTGCAAAATTACAACGCAATGCCAGCAATGGAAAACTAATAGATGCTGAAGCTATTCAAATAATATACTTTATGCAAAACCCCACGGACAATAATGAAAACCTAAAGGTAATTGAATGGGAAAAGACATTCATTGACAAAGTCTCAAACCTCAGAAACAAACTAAAATGCTATACGCTGTATTTTGCCGCAGAGAGAAGCCTTGATGATGCAGTAAGCGAGAGCGCGGGCTCAGACATAGGTCTCTTCTCTATAACATTTACGATAATGATTTCCTTTTCAAGCGTCATGCTTGGGAAGTTCAGAAATCCTCTGATGGGACATTCCCTTTTAGCAAATGCTGGCATTTTAGCTGTTTTGTTCGGAGTTATGGCAGGATTCGGAGTATGCCTTCTTGCAGGATCAACTTTTGTTAGTGTGGTTGGAATACTACCATTTCTGATTCTCGGCATTGGCATCGATGATATGTTTATATTAATGGACGAGCTGGATCGCCAAGATACAGAGTTAACAGTTTCTCAGACCATCAAGTCCGTTTTAGCTCATTCAGGGGCAACTGTAACTATGACAACTATAACCGACCTTGTCGCTTTTGCAGTCAGTACATCTACTTCATTTCCCGCAATTAGGTATTTTTGTACCTTTGCAGCCGTGTCAATAACTCTGTCATACATTTTTATGTTAACTTTTTTTGTTGCTTTTATGACGTTTGAAATACGACGAATGAAAGCCGGACGGCGTGAATGTTTGCCCATGTGTCGGGTACCAGAAACTACTCCAGATCGTCCCCCCTGGTATCAGCCACAAACGTCGCAGTTATCGAACAAAACCATGAGAGCCTGGGGAACGATCCTCATGAAGACTCCTGTCAGAGTAACCGTTGTGATTCTCTCGTTAGGATTATTAGCCGCAGGAATCTTGGGAATGCTCAATATAGACGAAGAGTTCAACAGAACAGTGCTTGCAAAGGATGACTCTTATTTCAAAGAATTCGTTGGTATTCAAGAAAAGTATTTCATTTCTGGCTTGGAAGTAAACATCGTTGTCGATTCTAATATCAAGTACGATAATGCAACCGTTCAAAATGACATTTTGGACCTGTCTGAAATCATAAGCAAGGATTCGTACTACACAAACAGGTCACTTTCGTGGCTGACAGATCTAAAAAGGTTTGTCAAAACTGCAAATGCCGAAATGCAACGGCTACAACCCTCTTTAATTAATACTACGTACAGAATGGCATTTAAAGGAAACGGATCATTGGCTCCAAACGAATCAACAATCAGATCAGAATTCAATAGAAAATTAATGGAAATCACGGACAAAATACCTTCTCGAACGACAATACTGAACACAACACTCGATCCAATAAATATAACTTTTACTGTTTTTAACGAACTCAGTCAAAACTTTACATCCATATTACAACGTGCTGTTGCAAATAAC
This sequence comes from Hydrozoanthus tunicans, assembly GCA_026413305.1. Classification (NCBI taxonomy): domain Eukaryota; kingdom Metazoa; phylum Cnidaria; class Anthozoa; order Zoantharia; family Hydrozoanthidae; genus Hydrozoanthus; species Hydrozoanthus tunicans. Next base: position 1,590 of record JAOBAT010070036.1, on the reverse strand, counting down.
AAGTTTGCTTTGCTTTTAAATCGAGTGAATTTGACAGCTAAAAGTGTAGAAAAGATTTTCAGAATTAGCTCACCAAACAAAGAGCAATTCTTGCAGCCTTTCAGCCTCACGGGACAAGGTTTCATGCCGACATTGAAAACATTCCTAGAACATCCTTCTTTTTCGCACCACAAAACAAATGTCAAACTATCAAAAGACAATGGCTCAATTGAAGCTTCTCGTGTCATTGTTTTTATGAAAAGCTCATCCAGCTCAATATTTCAAAGAAACGCCATGTTGTCAATACGTAAAGACTTAAACAAGAAGCCAGACTTATCGGCTTACGCAGCTGCAAACCCGTTCAAGTTTTTCGAACAATATGCCATAACGCTCGATGAAACGATCCGAAACTTGGCTATAGCGGCAGCAACGATTCTCGTGATCACCTGGCCCTTCCTTGTAGATATCAGAGCAACTCTTCTGGTGTTTTTTGGTTTTGCGGCATTAGTCACAGAGCTGTTTGCTTTGATGTATATTTGGAACCTAGCACTTAACGCTGTTACTATGATCAACTTGGTCATGGCAATTGGTTTTTCAGTGGATTACAGCGCACATGTTGCACATGCGTTTGTGACGTCACAAGAAGAGACTCCAGAAAAGCGGGCAGTATTCGCCCTTGAAACACTCGGAGCAAGTGTTCTTATGGGAGGTAAGACGTTTGATCAATTACAAGGGAATTTTGTTAGCTTGTTGCTTTTGTTGTGTAAAATATTTGTCATAGCAAAGATGCATAGCAAAGATGAGAAGTAGGCAGAAGCAACGAAAGCAGTAATAACATGATCTCTATTCTACAACACCTAAAATACTTATACATGACTTGCAGGTTTGATGCAATACAGTACAACGCTGTTACAGTTATTTACTGCTCCACTGTTACACTGCTGCACTGATACACTGCTTCACCGCTATCCTGCTAAATATAATTATACACTGCCCACATTGCTACACTGCTAAACATACACACTGCCCAACTGCTACATTGCTACACTGCTTAACTCCTACACTGCTACACTGCTTCACTGCCTAACTGCCTCATTGCTTAACTGCTTCACTGCTACACTGCCCAACTGCTACACTGCAACATTATAGCGCTGCTTCAGAGCTGCAGTGTTAAGCTGCAACATTGTGTGGTTGTAATTAAAAAATCCATAGTAATAGTAGCAGTAGTAGTAGTAGTAGAAGTAGTCTCTAGTAGTAATAGCAGCTAGCAGTAGTAGTATAGTAGTAGTTGTAGTAGTAGTAGTAGTAGTAGTAGCAATAGTAGTAGTAGTAGTAGTAGTAATAATAGCAGTAGTAGTAGTAGATGGTGGCAGTAGTAGTAGTAGTAATAGCAGTAGTAGCAGTAGTAGTAGTAGTAGTAGTAGTAGTAGTAATAATAATAATAATAATAATAATAATAATAATAATAATAATAATAATGAAGCTTTATTGACATGACATAAATTGTATTACATATTGTCAAAGCTTGTTGTCTTCGTTTGTTAATGAACTAAAATCATTTCTCCGAGAAACAGATTGTCAACATACCTTGACTAATGATCCCTTGAGAAC
>JAOBAT010070025.1:6802-22134 GCA_026413305.1 Hydrozoanthus tunicans | reverse complement strand
AGAAAGAAAGAAAGAAAGAAAGAAAGAAAGAAAGAAAGAAAGAAAGAAAGAAAGAAAGAAAGAAAGAAAGAAAGGAATCAGTGATTAAATAAATGGATGAATGAATAAATAAATGGATAAATAAATAAATGTATAAGTGCTGCATTGTGAGTTCAACAAATGTTATTGCTTATAGTGTTTGTGTATGTATGTGCATAAACTGCTCCACACTAAACTATTATAGTGTCCGCACGACTATACTCTATAGTGGTTTAAGACTTTATAGTATCTTGTATCAATTTTTTCGTGGTTCAGTTTCCGGTAGTCGATACTAACCAGATACATATTTCTAATGGAATTCAAAGTTGAATGTGCACTTATAGCTACAAAATTTTGAACCACAACCCTCTGATTACAGGTAAGGTGTTCTCGACCACTGTGCTTCAAGGACTTATCGGCAGCTATAAAAATAGGAATAATTTAACGGTTCCGATGGCCGCTCTGTACTAAACGGCCAATTTCGCTGCTAGCACAGTTTTAAGATTTTGTCAACATCTGCTCTTTGTTTATTTTTTCAAGCTGTATCTACTTAGCCTCGTATATTTTATTTCAAAAAGAGTAGATTCCGAAAAAGGTAGTTATTTGTTTATCAAACCTGGCCCTTCATCTCTTTATATCTTTACAAGTCAACTACACAACGCTACATTTAAAATGCTGAATGTATTACGTTTCCTCAACACTCGCTCACACAACAGATATTAATAACAAAAACGTTTAAACGCTGTGGGAATAGTCATTTAGATCTACTCTGATTGCTATTAAACCGAGCTAGAAAGAAAACTGTGCAATGTTTAGGAGAACAAGTCTCTCGTGACCTGGCTGGACCAGATCATGACAAGGAACCAAATGAGGATACTAGATGACAAATTGTAGGTCACCAGTTCAGTCTGTTCTGATCGATCTGACATCGATCAAAACTCTGACTGAAGTGAATCTAAGTTGTACCTAGCGCTAAAATTTACATGGGTTGTTTAGCCCAATTTAATGGCGTATGATAAGATTTCGACCAACCGCTTCGGCCTGTCCTAACTTTTTTCATAATTAAAATCCAATTTAAAAAATGAACTTGTCAAGAATATGATACAACTATTTGACAACCTGGTTGATTGGCTTCACAATGTAGGTAATGAAAACCACAAGATGGATGAACCGTTGACTTAAGATCATAAAACATGATACATTTCTATCAATATCTAGAAGTTTCATGGTCTTGAAAAGTATTTCAACATTATCAGCTGCATGCCAGTGTTTTACATCCAACTACAACACTCATACATTTGTTGCATTTTTTCACAATTCGCAAGTGACAAAACCTTCTATATACCTGAATGGATCCGGACACGCAATCAGTTAATTTAGTTCTTCGATTTATCCATCAACATAGGAACATACTTTTAATGTTGCTTGAGTTGAAATAAACCAAGAGCCTGATATTTTTAAAGAGTTAGAAAACGCCAAGCTATTGGACTGCTAGCGTCCCCTGTTTTTGCAAACGTGCATACTGAACTACCCGCTAGCTATCTCGACAAGTAATTCAGCTTACAGTTGATACTTTTTAGGTTTGAAAATTTTAAGAAAGTTTTTACAAGAAATTAAGACAAAAGTCCTTTAGCCAACACCCTTTTAATTTTATTTACTGCAAAGCACGTTCAGCACAACACGAGAGTACCAAGCGCCGACCCGCCAGCTACCCAGGGAAAGGTTTCAACGTACAGTTGGTATTTAAAACCGAGAGGTAATTTTTAGGGTGGAAATTTTTATCCCTTGGTATTTTTTTAGGTTTTTTTTGGGACTTTCCCAACGGTGATCCCTACCCTTTTGACCCTGAAGTACCAAAGTTCTCTTAAGACATTTATTTTCTACGTGATCTTTCGAAGATCTAACGTTAGCGGGAAAAGTATTGTGTAGTTTTGTTTTTTTCGCATGAAGCATTTGAGTTACGGTTCAAGCGCTAGCTTAGTGGATAAAATATTCGACCAGTAATTAAAGGGTCATGGGTTCAAATGTTATCAGTGACTCAAAATTTTGTTAGTATTTCAAATGCCAAGCATTCTTTTAGTTTATAAGTGAAAAAACTAAATTGTGGCTCATACCAGATTTGAGCATGTAAGTACCATAAGTAGGTGGAATTCTTGCAACGCTAACACTCAGTTTGACACTTGTACTTTTAAGGGTGTTTTGCAAATTTTCTTGATAGTAACAATTTTGACAAAGTCTACATATTTGAAGGAGTTTTCTGCTTAGAACTAATTGGTTTGTATATGCCGCCAGGCTTATGGATTTCGATAAGTGGCTCATGTCACGCAGCCAGCCCCCGGCCACTGTGTAACAATTTTAACATTTAAGAAACTTCGCACCAGGAGCGCATTCAGTATTAACTAAAAAACAGGAAATAAAAGTTACTAGCCACGAAATGGAACCAGCATGCAAAGATGACTATGTCAATATTGCTCTAACAGCGACAATTTTGACAGAACTGTTGAGAAGCGACAGCCTACAAGCAATAACATCTTTAAAGCAGACAGAATTCCAACATCATCTTAAGTGGCGAAGCGTTATTTTTGTTTCTTTTCATTTAGTTACACAACCTCGCGTCGTTTAGTCTAAAATCGATCTAAAACACTTTTTTAAACAAAGTATGCGTTAACTCAAGAATGTGTGTTGACTGACATTTCTACGGTCTATTTGTCACAATTTTACTAGTATGACGTCTACTAAGGGTTTATATACTAAAAAACATTGCTGCGGCAAATATAGTAGCTGTAAAATATCTTTAACTGGTTGCAATTGAGTAACGCACTAACTATATTAAGTATACTTCTACATTCAAGGTACTGTTTACAGTTAATATTGATAAATCAAACAACATAGTTTTAGTTAAGATGCGATGACCTGATAGAACACTCGTTAATCGTGTTTCGAATAGCAAAATGGAACTTCTCTGACCTTAACGCAGTTACCTTTTCCCCGAAATTTGTGTCTAGCCGTTAATAATACTTGATGTGAGACTTCAACTTCTAGACTCTAGCCAGGTCGCATTGTATTGCTTCGTTAGAAACGCAAAAGGTGTTTGACGCACTTAATACTGTCGATCAGTCCACGGAAGTCTTTTTATCACTTGCACGTTAAGCTACAGTCGATTCGTTACTTACGACAGGAAACGCTTAAGCGCTAATATTTATCTTGTTATTCAATATTTCATTTGCCCACAAATGCAAACCGTAATCAGCTCTTTGGCCGGACAACTTAGTTTTGTCTGTAAACAAATCGTGGCTCCATTCCAGTCGGCTTTCGGTCACAAGTACAAGTTAAGTCTGTAGGTTAATCTCTTCCGTTGACTTGATTAACGCAAGTTAATAATGTCTCAGAAAGGTAATCGCATGAAATCATTGTATAAAGGTTTCAGAGTTTAACTTTAATGCCAATAAAACGGAGTAAAAACTGTCCTTCAAAGTAACTTTTCCTTATAATCAATTTTTCTACTTTGATTTTCAGGCTCGATGCTAATGACGACAATGTTTTTTGCTGTAATTGTTTTTTCTGTTTAAGTAACGACAATACATTGGTTGCTTATCAGTCTTGCGAAACTGTCAACTCATTCTGAGCTGTATATATCATCACAATTAAATAAATTGACAAACACAGTAAATTTTCTTTGAAGTTATAGAATGACAACGTTCATTTTTTATTCTTAGATCATCATTAGGCCTATGATAAGTATAAAATTTAGTGTATTTAAACACTCACTTAGTCCCTGGAAAAACAAGCCTCATTTGGAAAAAAACAGCCAGCTTCTACTAAAGAAAAACCTTTGTCGTGGTAATCTCACGCTAACTCAACAAAAGTTGGTTGAAAATTTCATACCTTTGATAACTCGAACTTCCAATCCAAAAGAGTGTGTGCTAGCATTTCATAATTCACTTCCTAATTAAATATGACTTTCGTTCTTACGGAGGAGTCGTTTTTGTGGCGTTTTCTTATGCCCTGGGCCCTCAAGGAATGGAAAATTTTTAATGCGTTCGTCTTTTTTATATTTCTCCATAGCAACCTTATCCTTTTATATAGTTATTCTTAACTTTGTTCAGTCGTCGCTGAGTTTTAACCGGAAGTTCTTTAATTTTTCTTTAAGCATCAAAGCGTACCCCGGCAGAGCCATTAACTGGGTCCAATACTCAATAAAGTGTTTTGGGGTTTTAACAGTTGAACAAAGCAAATATCACAAGCTTTATAGTCACGTATTTCAAATTTCTTGATTTTAAGTCAAGTTTAATATCAATCTAGCCTGAGTTGCGAACCTTTGCCAAACGGGCTAACTAATTAGTTTTACAAGGCGCCCTACTCCGGGTACTTAAGTCGCGGTGATTTAGAGATTTAGACTTTTTGCGATTTAAGGCGACTTAAGGCAATTTTAGGGAAAATGGGGTGAAAATGACTGCAACTTAGTGCGATTTAAGGCGACTTAAGGAGATTTAAGGGAAAATGGATGAAAAATGACTGCGACTTTGTGCGCCTTTGCGGCGACTTAGAGCCCTGAGTAGGCCTTTTACAGGTAAAGCGTTTTATGAGCACGCTAAACTCGAAGTACTGTTAATCAATTCAACTAAAAATGAAAGATATCTAGTAAATGTCTTTGTTGAAATTCAGAAGCGTAATAAAGCATTAATTGAAATTTGCCGAAAAGATGGGTAATTTAAGTTGTCTTCACGGACCAGTTCAATTAACTGTTGTTATGATCATGACTAGAAGCTCTGAAAGACACCAATATGTCGCGTTTCTTATGATGTATTTCTTGCCTAAACGCAGTCACCTCTCTCTATGTGATGTATGATACGTAAACTTGATAATAGTAAAATAAGTATTTGCTAGTGTAAGTCTGTATAAGAAATGTCCTTTGAAACTGTAATGCAATTCCTTAAGTTTTTTTTTTTCAAATCTGATCGAAACTGTCCCATGAGGTCCTGTTTAAGAGTAGATTTCTTAAGCACATAAGTTCTTTTGCAGATCTCACTATTTTCCCACAACCTATATAAGGCCAAAGGCAACACAAAGTATGCCCACCGTATGTTACAGTATAGAATCCAGAAATGTAAAAATCTTGTCTTTAATTAAAAATAAGCAGAATTATTATCTTAGTACTAATCATAAACAAATAAATGTTGTATGACCACAATGTTGTTGTTGCTTCCCTTAAAGGCTTTATAATAAACATGCAGATATTCAGCAATTACCAACAACTATGTTTGTCTAAGAAGGCAAAGTACTTATACTATACATATTTTTCTGTTATTACATGGTGATTAACAATCAACAAAGCTAAGAAGGTGTATAATCTGTGCAACAAAGAGCTGTCACTAACCCGAATACGCTAAATATGTATACTCGCATGCTTCTAGTCACGTATCGTGTTTAAAAACCTTTTTTCTCAAAATTATACTAAATTATTGTCGATCTTGCCTGTATTTGGAGTCAATCACAAACCAGATGCTGCCAAAAATAATCTGCTTCAACGATGATCCTTTTTCCCCAAATCATTGCGTAATAGACGGACTTAATGTTCCGTGAAACAACAAACTTGTTTCGACCCAACTACGCAGTTGAAATTTTTCCAAATGCTTAGCACTTTTGCACACTATTTAAGCACGTATTAGCTAATATTGGTCAGGAAACAGCTAGGGTGTAACTATATTAATACTCATTAACGGCGCTAACACTGTGAGAACGACTGAGAGCCTTGCAGCCACTTGTGAGTTCGGAAAACAAAGGGCCCGACCGTCAATTTCTGTATTGATTACAAAAAACAGACTGAAGGCCAATCTCAATATTTCTGTCTTCTGTATAAAACTGTTACAATAGTTTCTATCAAAATTAATATCACTCGGCGCCAGATGTTGCTAACATGTTTCAGATATGCGTATATTCCCGTTTTCCCGTAAATTGAAACAGTTTATTTAGGCTCAATTATTGCTATTTTAAGCGACTACTAAAAATAGCCAATTTTCAACTAAACATCAAGATGAAATTTAACTCTTTGATCAGTGATATTAAAGAGAATATTACATACTCTTCAATTTACAAAAAATTCAAGTTAGATCTAATTTCAAACTGTTAAACGAACTTTTACATCAATATCTACTTGTTATATCTGTTTATTTTTTCACTATAACAAATAAGTATAAAAGTTATGTTATCATAATAAGCCTTATCACTTCCTATCAGTCGTCCTTGTAATTTCCTTATCAACTTTTATGTAATAATGTATACATACTTTTTTTCTGTAAACAATGGCTTATAAAGAAATATAATTAAAATCTGGATTTGGTATATTTTAAAATTATGACAGCCTGTTCTTTTTAACTAGCTAAGTTGAACAACTACAAATATTGATGCCGTGTTTATCATTTTTGAGCATATCTGAAGTGTTTATCGATGACATTAAAGCACAGTTTGGATTTATTTTGATGCATGCCTTCTAATGTTTATTTTGGATTTGCTTTCGAAATGAAGTCCTGGGGTTTGAGGTCAAGAACACTGGTAACCGATAAACTTGTGGTTTTGAAAGCGATAACCTTGTTAGTTTTCGTTTTTAAAAGAAGAAGCAATTGACCTATCTCATGGGCAAAAAATAAGAAACAAAATTCCTTAAAAAGACAAAACAAGCATTTTGACCAGCCGTGTTTTCAATATTTGTCAGGGGACTCCCCCGGTGACTTGTTACATTGGGCCCCTCGAGGCACCATTCCCCAGTGTCAGCAAGATCAACCTCTGAGAATAAATGGATTCGTGTTTTGCCTCAGGGCATTGACTTACATTCAGAATATTGAAGAGCTTAAATAAGTTGGAAAGAATCACTATATACCCGTCATGGAACCAACAACATATTACATAATACATATGACACAAAACAACACATATACTACATATTTTTTGCATTCGTTTTAACACATCGCTTTTCATATTTGGTCTGACATTGGACACAAAGCACCTGAAACAAATGTATATATACTACATATGGTACATCATAACTGTACCTTTATGTTTAGGTCCTAAAAAGATATGGAAAATGATTTCTATTTCTATTTTTTTTTTGGTTAGCCTGTTTTCCGTTTTGAAACGAACCCGTTTTCAGTTTTCTCCTTAACTAATTTTGAGAAGGAAATGTTGGTTTTGGTAGAGTCTTGATTTTGGTCATCATGGTAATGATATCATAGTCAAGTCGTTGGTTTTCTTTTCCACGTTTTATATAGTTCCTTTTCTTTGGTCCTGTCTTCACTAGCTTTCGGCAGTTCTACCCTCTTCAGATAAAGAGGGGTTTTATTTCACCTGAAGAGGTCAGGACTGCCGGAAGCTTGTTAAGACAGGAAGACAACAAGCTACAGAAAACGTGGGAAAAAAGACCAACGGAAGAAAATTTTTATTTTATTGTCAATCTACAAAAGAGTAGGTACATTTCTTTAGTATCTTTCAATCTACAAGAAAATAGGTACAATTTTAGCTCTTTCAATCTACAACAAAAATTGGTATAATTTTTAGTTACTTCAATCTACAAGAAAACAGGCACAGTTTTTAGTTCTTTCAATCTACAAGAAAACAGGCACAGTTTTTAGTTCTTTCGATCTACAAAAAATAGGTACATTTTTAGTTCTTTCGATCTACAAAATATAGGTACACTTTTAGTTCCTTCAATCTGCAAAAAATAGGTACAATTTTAGCTCTTTATATTTACAACAAAAATTGGTACAATTTTTAGTTCTTTCAATCTACAAGAAAATAGGCACATTCTTAGTTCTTTTATTATCTACAAAAATAGGTACATTTCTTTAGTATCTTTCAATCTACAAGTTCTATCGATCTACAACAAAAATTGGTACAATTTTTAGTTACTTCAATCTACAAGAAAATAGGCACAGTTTTTAGTTCTTTCAATCTACAAGATATTAGGTACATTTTTAGTTCTTTCGATCTACAAAAAATAGGTACAATTTTAGCTCTTTCAATCTACAACAAAAATTGGTACAATTTTTTGGTTCTTTCACTCTAGAAGAAAATAGGCACATTTTTTAGTTCTTCTAATCTACAAAAAAATAGGTATATTTCTTTAGTATCTTTCAATCTACAAGAAATTAGGTACATTTTTAGTTCTTTCAATCTACAAAATATAGGTACACTTTTAGTGCCTTCAATCTACAAAAAATAGGTACAATTTTAGCTCTTTCAATTTGCAACAAAAATTGGTACAATTTTAGTTCTTTCAATCCACAAGAAAAAAGGCACATTTTTTAGTTCTTTCGATCTACAAAAAATAAGTACACTTTTAGTTTCTTCAATCTGCAAAAAATAGGTACATTTTAAGCTCTTTCAACCTACAAGAAAATTGGTACATTCTTTAGTCCTTTCAATCTACAAAAAAACAGGCACATTTTTTGTTCTTTCAATCTACAAGAAAATAGTTACATTTTTTTGTTCTTTCAATCTACAAGAATTTAGGTACATTTTTTAGTTCTTTCAATCTACAAGAAAATAGGTACTTTTTTTTCAAAAAGAACACCCGTAATTGGTCGAACAGTAAGAATTGAGAACATTAAATTCGATAAAGATCTGGTAAAAGATTCAAGTAAGGTTGTAGTCAAGTGATTTTTTCAACCAAGTTTTAGATCGAACCAGAACCTCTTTGTAAAATAAATTTCTAGAATAAATGCAATGGTGTGTTTACGTTTTATTTACCTCGGCTGTAATTGTTCTGTTCGAGCTAGCTAGTAACTCTTCTTGAGTAAAACTAGATAGATCGAAAGTCAAAAGTGATCTTCATCTAGAAATTGTAACACTTCAAGGATGGCTTCTTCAAGACATGTTTTGACTTTGTAGAAGAGTTAACAGTAAAAAAAGATCTAGAGATGCTTACAAAGTTCACCCAAAGCGCTTAAGCGCGCTTTGTGGTAACTTTTCCTCATGTCTCTTTTTGATCTACAAAATCATATCGCTTCTAACAAAGATGATATAAAGGGGAATCAGCATGAATATTTTAAGATTTTTCAGATGAAATTTGAGTTGTGTTTTATTTTTTGATGTGTGGTATCTTTAAAAAGAATTTCGAATTTGGTGATTTTTTGGAAGTTTAAAAATTTTGTTTTGTTCAAACGAAAAAAATTCGTGGATGTTCATTTTTCGAGATTGAATATTTTAAAATTTTTTGGATGAATTTTGAATTGTATTTTATTTTTTGAAGTGTGGTATCTTTCGAATTTGGTAATTTTTTGGAAGTTTAAAAAAAAAATTTAAGTTGATGTAAAATCGCCAACCCGTCCTCAAACTCAAGCTGTAAATGTCCCCTGCCAGGTAAAACGGTTTGTGGTTTGCTGATTTTACTCAATATTCTTCTCATTCAAACATTTTTTTCAACTTCCTCGCTATCGAACAAAAGTTTCGGTGTACTCCCACCTCACTTCTTTGCGCCTTCCCGCTCAATTTCATTGAAACATGTGGCATGGGCCGAGTTTAGTGACCCTATCCGAGAGGCATTGAAAACTGGACACTTTCCAGATCGGTTTGACAAGGGAGAACACTTCTCCGCTGTGGTGTTTCAAATTCCTTAATGAAAAGGCTCTTAAGATCATGCTTGCGCTTTAGCACATACCTCGGCCAGCTGTGACGACCTCACAGCTGTCAAGCATATTCGATTATCTGTAAATGAAAGACATTTGCATTCTATTCCAACGTATCCCTCCGCCTGCAACTTGTAGATATTCAAAAAATCTTTCTTCACCCGACTGCTCTCTTTTCATTAAGTTTTTGAGCACTCTCGCAGCTGACGGAAAGGAACAAAAATGCACTGTTCGTAATTTATATTCAAGTGGACCCTACGGAGTTACCTGCGTGGTGGCTCGTAATCGATAGCTGTTACAATAACAGATGCTTTCACTGGCTCGCTATAGAAACTATCATCTATTGCTTTCAGATGAGATTTTAAAGGTTTACTTTAAAACTACAGTGTAGTCGTTTTTATCTTGTTATCTGACTGTCATCATCATTGCTGGATCTCACAAACATGAAGAATTCCCACAACGTCGACATAACTTTACAATAATGGTGATAACATACAATGAAATATATATATGCAATATTACACAAGAGCACAGTAATAATAGTATAAAACAACAAACGTAGCATTGATAAAAGTGCTTCGACGATTAACCAATTATATGTATTCAATATTCAATAAAAGAGTGGTCAACTTCAGTTATCTTTGTTGTTGTCCATGTTTTGTTGTTGTTGAGACTATTACCAGTGTAACATTCACAACAGTGTTTCGACGATATTATTTATAGATACTCAACATCAGTTCAAAACCAGGTGTACGTCTATGTTTTTAATTTGTTGTTGTTGTAGTTGAGCCTATTACTAATGTAACAATCATAATTTGGCGTATTCCTTTTGTTGTTAAGATATACCGATCTACTTCAGCTCCGGATGTGTGTGTTCTCTTGCTAAACCCCATTTTTTTCATAACCTATGAGTCTATCTCAAAGGTGGGCGCAATCATTAAGATGAAAATCTTAGCACCACTTAGTGGTTCAGTAGCACATGGAAACAGGACATCTTTATAAATTCGAAACAAGAACCCCCATTAATGAAGCAAATGTTGCACAAACAGTTTTACGGGGTCAAATCTATCATTATTTCCTTACAATTGATCCATTTAGCTTGCTCGTTATTTTGCTGACCTAAAGCCAAAGTAAATTTATGTTTAAGCGGGTTCAAGGCGGCTAAAAGTGTGTAAAGCTTTACCGCCATCTCCGCTGACGCTGAGTTGTAGAAGAAACTTCATTTACCGCATGCTTTCTCTGATATTCGTTTTACAGTTAAATTAGCTTCCTACAACGCTCAATTACACTCTCAATGGAGAGTTGTCTACTATAGACGCATGAAACATATATCTATACTAAACTAAGTCAAGATTTCTCATGATCATTGTCGTTTTGGATCATACGATATAAAAAACTAAAGTGACACTGAGATAAAAAAGGACATACAAGGCCAAAAGCAGTAACCGGCGGGGTAGAGAAAAAGGTACTCGACTCATCTCGTGAACATCTCTTAAAAGCACGTTTCAATAATGAACTTTTGCCTGTGTCTGGCGTACGGCAACTTGGAGGTATTTAAACGACTCAAAAGAACTCTCGTTTAAAAGATAATTGCTGGCATGATTTTGTATTTATGAAACTATCACCAAACAACGGCTTGTACCTCGGAAAACTTAAGCAAGTTTTAGTAATTGATCTCTCTGTATTGCAGCTAAGTTTAGAGAACGAAAAAAAATGTGGTTAAGTTTATACAGAAGAAGAAGAAGACAACTTACTTTTCGTTTAACTTCTTGAAATGGGTTGTCAGCAAATGGATTAGAAATGACCTTTCCACAGCATTGAAAGGAAGTTCTTTCTGTTTCCTAAATGTTCCTCGCCTCAACAACAACGGATTGCGTTAGAGAGTTAGAAAGCGGGCAATGCGTAGCCGCATTAAGTGTGCCCTGTAAATTTTGTTTCGCCAAATCACTTGACGTGTCTACTTAAAAGTGCATTTACCTGAGGCGTTGAAGAAACTTGATAATATCACGTTGTCAAGGGCAACTTATGACCGGTCAAGATTATTTTGTGTTAATGCATTGTAGAATTAACATTTGTTCCAACTAAATTAAAAACAACAATTTTTTGAATGGGATGCAAATTTTGAGCTTGTTAGTCAGTTCTACTTGGGGGAATTGAAAGATGCGACGCTAAGAGAATTCTAATCCGTCGAGGGTGCGACAACAAATATCTTCATGGCTTCACACTTAATAGTGTTATATCCTAAGTATTAAAAATAGCTTTCATTCAAGCGGTTTTAAAACTTACGGTTCATGTCAAAGTTTTTTAACAACTTTATTGAACCATTTGTATTTTTTTGGCTTTAATTAGTAGAAAAATGGGTCTTTAAGGTTATCTATCTTAAAGGACAGATGTTCCGTCAATGAAAGAAAAATTTTTCGTAAAAGAAGAATAAAGAAAAAAAGAACATGAATACCATAATTTTCCCCAGCTGGTCGGCTTTGTTAAGACCAAGAAAACAGGCTAATTAGCTTTTGACAGAACTGTTACCAAGTTAACGAACAAGGAGAAGTCGTAAATTTCTCTTTAAAAGCAGCACCAGATTTTCTTTAAAACCACAGACAGACAAGTGTTTTTTTAAAGGATTTCCATTTGTTATTTATGAGGTCGTTACAGGTTTTTGTTATATATTTCAAGGGAAATTGTGAGGCTTAAATTGATGAAACGCTTTAACAAGCTTGGTGAAAGTCGATTTTAGGAATTTGGTGAAAGTTCACGACCAACAACGTGACATTAAAATCGTGGAAACTTGCCGATGCACGAAACTCCATATAAGCGTTAGCGATGTTTAAAATTCTTTTATTGTTCCCTTTTTTACTTACACGAGAAAAACTACCCACTTAGAACTGTAGGATATTTTAAAATAAGTCCTGGTTCCAAGACTCTAGAACGAACAAAACCGATTGAAGTTGTCTTGATTGAATCGAAATGAACTCTTCTCCGCGCGCCTTGGGCCAATATCAAAACTATTCCAGTTTATATATATATATATATATATATAAAATCTAAATCTTTGTATATTATATCAAAATTGATGACAACTTATAAAATGAATAACCATTAAAAAGAAAGGAAAAGATGGTTTGGTTAACATTTTTCATATTAGATAACGCTCTGCTATCAGTACTAACACGAAGACGATACCGGTTTGTTGCTTTAGAGAGTTCCGGTTTTTAATAGGCAAATGTTGAAAATAATACTTAAACAGACAAACAAAACCTATCACTGATATTAATACGACTCACTGACTGTTGACTTTTATGCCGACTTATGTCATTGGCGATTCATCTCAGATTAGAACGTATAAAGCTAGAAGGAAAACATGAACACTTTTTTAATGAGTGGTATTGCTCGTTCAATACTTATCTGCACGATTCAATGGCACATTGCTTTGACAAACTGTCAAGCACTGTTTTCTTTTCTGAAAAACACACGATTTATTGAATCGAAGTGAACTCTTTCGTGTTTAACATCTTTAATAACAAGCGTAAAGTTGTACAAAGATCTCCGAGTTCTTCTCTTGCTTAAAGTAACTTTGTTTTTCTTTTTTCTTTTATTTGTCGTTTGTTAACATCGTTTTACATACAGTTTAAGAGCTTGAACGAATGGCGCTTTAAATCTTTGTGTCACAAGAACTAAGCAACAAATGGTATCCCCAAACGAATATGCAGTTTTTTTTACTAGTCTGGCAATCATTGTTAGAGTTTTCAAACGATTTAAAGTTACTTTTACTAGTTTTTGTTCGGCAAAAGGATCTGAAATTGTTTTCTAGTAAGTTGTATATGTTATAGATAAAACTGAAAGAAGTTTAGTTACGTTAAGTCGTATATAGCAAACTATTCGCATCTTCATAAAAGTGTCAAAAATATACTTGAAAACCAACACCAATAAAAACACTTATTTTTTACTTTAAAACACTTTCAAAACATTCATTCATTTCCGCTAGTGAATCAGTGTTTGTTTTGTCTCTTTTGCTGTTATCTGCTAACACTGGCATCCTGTCACAATTTGGGCCCTTTTCGGCAGTACAATGTCTGTAGGCTTTTGTATTGTCGCTGCTCTTAAAACCGAGAGAACGCATTTCTTGTATCGTACAAAAAGGACGAAGGTTTCCCGGAAGAGTATTGTTTTCCACAAGTCGGCATTCATACACGAACCTTGGACCGCATCAAATCACACCTTTTTCACATCGAAATATCACTTATTTTCGAAACTTGAAGTTAGTCATAACGAAAAAATAATTTATTCTGGCAATCGATCTTTGTTTTGTAGCGTTTTCCAATCTACAAACAACCTAGCCTCGCGATATTACGAGAATGCTTGTTTATTTTCCTTACTGCCTTGTCTTGGGTAAGAAAAGAGGTTCCTAGATTCTACAAAACCATATGTCGTTTTGTTACTAGGACAAAGCCTGAAACATGAGATCAGACACAGTACAAAAAAACATCCAACGTTTATTGGGGTCATTTTTCTTCGTTTTGAAGCACACTGTAATATGTTTAGTGTATCTGCACGAGCGAATCCACGCAATTCAAAACAAAACAGTTCAAGTTGTTCCCTTTTAGTTATTTTAAATCCTTAATCCTGCATGTTCTCATCCTTACATGATTATGAAACAATATCAGGAATATAAGTACTTTTCATAAAAATCAAATTGGTAAGCTATCAAATTCTAAAATTTACTTGAAACTTTAATATTTTAAGAATCTTTCGATCGAAAAGCATTGTCATTTTATTGGATTTCTATTGCTAAATAACATTCGGTCATTCTTAGATAGATCTTTGGGGTTTCCACAAGTTAAAATCGTCGAAAAATACAAAATAAACGAGTAAATGGGAAACGCCGCAATTACGCAAAGCCAATCACGAAGCACTTTCAGATTAAAGTACTACAATCGATTAATCCGTATGTAAAGGGCCTATTCCGGATAACAAAAGATCAAAATCTTGAAATTTCCTTCAGATTGTCAGTGCGATGAAATATCTATTTCAAATTTGAAAACTGAAAAGAGTTTTCTCACTGACAAATGTTTTATACGCAAATTCGCAGGAAAACCAGCCACATGAATCGGACAAAGATCAGCCAAACGAACGAATCCTAAATTTAACTTTCCTTGAAAGGTTCATTTAATCTTTTATCTTTTTTTCATTGATATAAATAGCAAGAACAATAACGCCACTTAGGATAGTTTCCAAGCTCTGCCGAGACTGTAAATATTCTTGTTGTTATTGAAATGAGGTCATAAAAGCTCTATAAAGCCGATTACTATCTTTACCAATGCTGTCATTAGTTCACTGTTTGCATTCTGGACTGTCGTCTCAAGTTCTTCATTTGTTTCATAATTAAACCAAAAAGCCTTTAATGATCATATTTCAGGTCTTAGAAAAAGTAACAACAGCATTTTACGGACCGTATAAATTACACTATTTTTTATAAGAACGTCGAATTTTTCGACTGAGGCTGAAAGTTCTTAAATATTTTCGGGATATCATGCAGCCTCAAATGTTCTTAAACATGTTATTAAAATATCTTTACTGATTTTAATAATACAGATACCGTATGTGGTAAATTGTGTGCAGTATAGTAGTAGTAGCTGGTACTAACTTTCTTGCCAGTTTGTCTCAACAGATAAAGAACTGCGATTTGGGAAATGA
>JAOBAT010070014.1:0-22137 GCA_026413305.1 Hydrozoanthus tunicans | reverse complement strand
TAGGGTATCTGTGGGCGAAATATGAGGGTAGGTCATTTTTTGAACTTGTGCCACTTGTCACCCAGTGCTTACAGAGAAGCGCTCTTAAGCTCAAAAAGTTTAACGCTCTAAGAGCGTCCACTGGGCTACCTTATGTTTCAACAGCCTGGGTTCTAAACCAATTAATTCAACTGTTGCGGTCATTTTGGAAGACAAAAAAAAATATAATGCCTTAGTTGTATACTCGTGGTCCATGTCAGACAATTTTTTCCTTTTTGTGAAACCGATATAGATTTATACTGGTGTATCCTGTCAGAAAACAACACCTTTTTTCATCAACATTTCTTGAAGTTCATTTGATTTCTTTGCTTGTTTTTCATTTTAACATGTTTTATAATTTCTTTGAGCTTGCGGAAAGACCCGTTCCGAAATTTATGCATTTGTAAGTGATTTAAGCATGAGAATCTCGTTTTGCGACATTTACGTCGTTAACGTCCAGTACGGCATGTGAGTCCAGAGTCCAAAATATGTGCTTGAGCTATAATCGCAAGGAGTTATGGGATCGAAATTTTGTTTGATCGACAACAGAAAAACAAACCCAATCTATGACTCACTGGGCCTAGCACAGGTAGCCCAGTAATTAAAATTTTTGTTTCGATCTTTAGCAGTAGTCTTAATGTCTGATGCAATGCAGCAACTTATCAGCTCACCTGAAGGGCTCTCAAACACCTATCAGCAAGCAGCATTCCGCTCGTTGGTTCAAACGCAGCCAAAGTTGTTGGCGAAACAGCCAATTCTGGGTGCCTTGTTCTCAGTTCATCGGCAGTGAGAATATCACACTGGTTTCCGTATTTACGAACACAGTCAACAATTTCCTTTACATTCACATGTGGAGCGTCTTCTAAGGATAACATTCCGACTTGCCTAATTAAGACCAAGGAAACCTCACACTTAGTTTCCGCACATTTACAGCAGAATGCGTTTATCAAAACTAAGCCCTTAAATATGCAAAGGTGCGAAACGAAGCATGGGAGGTCAAATGGTCCCTCGCAGTTTCTTTTTTACAAAGAAACCTTTAAACATTGTGTAGTTCCAGAAAATATCAACAACCCCAAAGGAATCGGAATTTCCGAGGGGATGGGGGAGGGGTCTGACGCCTAGGAAATTCCAGGGGAACGGGGAGGACCAAAATAGTCAAATTTCCGGGAGGAGGGGTGGTTGACGTAAACAAATTGCTTTTAAATACGCACTTTAATTTAATAAAAAAGATGGTCATTATATAAATAAAAAATAATGTGAAACTGATGTTAAAATATAACTGAACGATGGAAATCTCCGCGGTTTAGCGTTCTATCTGCAAAATAAACAGGGAAACTGATGCAGCTCAGAGTAATACCATGTTCTAAGAAATAATGTTCGTCAAGTTACAAATTGTAAATAAGGGCATATTCTACCGTATTATCTTTTAAAATCTTGATATAAAAGGAAAACATAAAGCACTAACATTTCCAGGGGGGGTGGGGGGTAGGGCCATGAATCTTGGAAATCCCGGGGGAAATGGGGGGCCCCACCAGAGGCCCCAAAATGGTATGTGGATATTTTCTGGAACCACACATTCTTAGTCTCGATCTAAGATAAAACTTCTGTTAAGTTTGTGGCCACATCAACTGCTCAAGCGGTCAGCAAACTTAATAAAACTGTACATAAACTTAAAGCCAAGCAGTTTAATAGTTTGATCAATTTCCCCAACGCTGCCGTTTCAAAAGGTGACATGTTTCGGTTGCAGTGAGGACTCCACTCTCACCACAAAAGCATTGAACGAGAGGGGGTCTGGCACTGGAACACATCACATTTCAAATAACGGCGCGTGGGAATCTCAAACCGTGGCAATGACCAAACTAAATAACTGCTAAGCGAGCAACTGAGCTAAAGGGAGGAAGTCACTATAGGACCCGTGCATGGCCATCTGAATAACAGTCAAATGTTCTAACCTACAAAGCTAGAAAAACCCATTACCCTCTGACTACCAATGAGATACTCCTTTCCACTGAGCTACAGGAACCCATGACCCTCAGATTACTGGTCAGAAGATCTAAACTACAAAGCTATTGGAACCCTATGACCCTCAGAATCCTGATCAGATGATCTAAAGTACAAAGCTACAGGAACCCAAGAACCTCAGATTACTGGTCAGATGTTCTAAACTACAAAACTACAGGAAACCATGACCCTCAGATTACTGGTCAGATGTTCTAAACTACAAAGCTACAGGAACCCATGACCTTCAGATTACTGGCCATGGTCAGATGATCTCAACTACAAAGCTAGAGAAACCTTCGACCCTTTGATTACTGGTCAGATGGTCTAAACTACAAAGCTACAGGAACCCAGTGATGACCCTCAAATTACTGGCCATGATCAGATGATCTCAACTACAAAGCTAGAGGAACCCATGACCCTCTGATTACCATGCAGTTAGATATCGATGTTCCATTCCACTGAGCTACAGGAACCCACAACCTTCTGATTACAGGTCAAGTGTGGTAAGTGACAAAACTAGAGGAGTTCATGACCCTCTGATTAATGGTCTGATGTTCTGCCATATTGTATACAAAGCTAATTATAATTTTGCATTGTAAGCCTTTGCAGTTTCTAGCACTCTATACAGCACAAATATATTATTATTAAATTACTAAATTAGCATTAATTAAAATTTTTTTTCTACCCAGTTGTTTTAATACTAGAATAATTTCGATTTAAAAAAAAATAAACCATATGTCTGGCCTAATTTAAAAAATTCTTGTAATAGAAAACATTATTTTACCAAATTCAGAACTTGAAATTGGTTGATAGGAAGATATAATTATTTTAGTAAAAAAAAATTTACAAATTGGAAACCCATTGACTAGCTAGCACTGGTGGCATATATGTTAAGGATTCATATAACACTCATACCTAAACAACTGCTTCTTTGCTTTTTTTTCTATCTGCTCCCACTTCTGGAAGGCAGAAGGCATAAGAGCTGCATAAAAAGGCTGTTGGTAGCCATAACGAGTTATCCTTGATTGGCCGTGAGAGCTTCCTCGAGTGTGTGGTAATGGGAACTACAAATAAACAGTGGAAAAGGCACTGTATATGATTTATCACGAGGTACAATTATTGGTTGTCTTAAATTACTAAGGAAAAAAAAAACATAATACCATTGAAGCAAAGTGCAGCCTCATCTCACAGTTATAAGAACAAGGCCTAGGGGGTTCCCAAAGTCTCTCTTTGTAAGTGGTGGTAATTGGCTAAACCACAAGCTAAAGGGGAATGAAGAAAGGGTCAGGGAAACTACATGTGATCATGAATTTGGAACAAGTTTTGAAAATTAATATTTCTTTCTCTATCAAATTCTAGCAACTATTACACATAGCTAATGCCAATTTTTTCAGCACTGAACTTTTATACCCACTGTTAATGAAGAAAAATTAATTAATAAGTATCATTAGTAACTATTACTGGTTGTTAATTATTTCAGTGTAAAAACCATACTTTGTGGAATATGGTTTACCGAATGAAACTATGAACCCTATGAAACTATGACGCAGACAAATGCTATAGTTAACTAGCATTGAACTTTGATTCTCAGTGATAACTGCTAGCTACAGTAGTATTAACTATGTATAGCTAAGTGACCTGAACAAAATGGGTTGAATCCTTTCACTCCTCCAACAAATATCAACAGTATATTGTCCTTAATGTGCAGTAAACAACAGAAAATCAGCTGATTTAGTGTTAAGAATAACAATTAAGTGTGCATCAATATCTTAGATGACAAGAAAAAAATTTTTTTGTACCCTGTCAGGCCGGGGCACCACCCAACAATTTTTGTGTGTCTCATAATATTTTCTGGAGCAGTGCATGCCATAAATAATTTTGACTAAAATGACCTAAATTGAAATTTTGTTGTCACATGCAAGGTCTATGTAATTAAAAAAAACATGCAAGTTTGTGATCTGACAATTATGATTATAATTATTATTACTCATAAGTAAAATTATAACTGGAATAATAAATATCGAAAAAGTAGATAATAAAAAGTAAATATTAGAAAAAGTATAACCTGATCTTGTGCACCTTCCAGCTGATTAAAAATACGGATATACAACAGCTTTACATAGCAAGGGACTCAGCATGGTCATTATTTATCGCTAGGCCATATAGGGGGGGGGGGGCTGGTGCAAATAGGGAGTGGGTCGTTAATTTTTGTGCATGGCATATAAGTGGTGGGCCATCAAAAAACATGCAAATGTTTCAAGTAAAAATGTTAAGAGCCTCATCCTGATACCAACAAAAATAGTCAGTAAATAAACTTTCCTATTATATAAAAAACTCTGATTTACAGATTTTTTAGGGCATGACAAAAATGAAGGATTTTCTTTGGCAGTTGGGCTTTAAGACAGGGATTTTATGGGGTATATATAGGCAGATTTCAGTTTGACCTTGCCTCATTAACATAAACCAAACTTCAACATTGAAATAAAATGAGTCCAAAAATCAACAGAGCATTGCAAGCGAATATAATCATTGAAAGTTTTAGCTCAATACACAGAACACTTTGAGAGAAGCAAGCTATATATAGCTAGGCTTCTTAATATAAGTTGCTAAATTAAGAAGATTATATGGCTGGGTTACTAGCAAGAGTTGCCTAAACTCCATAGAGTTATATACCTTAAATCTCTGTGTTTAAAAAGCTCAGTAAGTATCCAATATCCAATATATCAACCTAAAAGTTTCCTGATTATTTAAACTGCACTAGTTACACCCTATCAAATTTTGACTTATTTTGTGGAATATCAATCATTGTGTATAATTCTATTTATTGTTATTGGATTTATGAAATTGGCCGATAAAATTTGAACCTTATTCTAGCACCCACCCACCCCCCTCCCCCCTCCCCAACAATACATATACATAATTATAAATAAATACGTTCGAGGCTCTCCAAGGCCACTGAGAGAAAGTGCTCAACATATAAATGGAGCTATAAGTATACAGTAACGATGTAGAGAAAGTAAATTAAGCATACTACATATCTGTTTCAAGAGGGCCAGACGGTCCTCTCTCTTCAGGTGCAGGATTAGTCATGTTCAGAGTTCTTAAATACTAGCTCATAATTAAAAATATTCAGAAAAGGTGTACATTTACGTGCTTTTGAGTAAAAGTTTCTTTGCATGGCGGCACATTTACTATTTCTAAACCAATCAAATCCCTGAGGGAGGGGTACTTAGGGGTCAAAAGGGTAGAGATGACCATCGGAAAAGTCCCAAAAATACCCTAAAAAATACCAAAGGATAAAACATTTCCCCCCTAAAAAAATATGTATACCTCTCGGTTTTAAAATTACCCTAAAAAATAACAATTTTCCCTTGACAGCTAGTGGATTGGTGCAAAGTTCCTCGTGATATGCAGGGAATAAAGATGCTTGCATCATAGAATGTTCGTCGAAGGACTTTTTTCTTAACATCTTATCAGTATGTACGTTTGCTAAAACACGGGACTGCAAGCAGTCCAGCAGCTTGGGGTTTTTTAACCGTAAAAATACCAGACTCTTGGTTTACCACAGAATTACTTTTAACAACCCCTAAAAATACCGGACCGACTATTTTAAACCCTAAAAAATACGACGGTCATACCTACCACCCCGATATAGGGAGTACCCCCCCTCAGGTTAAACCACGCATAGCCAAGCTGGTATATACTAATATAAATTATCAAGCCTTAATTTTTTTGAACTGCTCAGTTTAGTAAGCACAACATGTACATGTTACAACATGCAACATTTGTCACGACGGATAACTTAAAATTAGAAAATTATACAGGTAATCCAAAAATCCAAGTCGAATGTCACGCTGATAATTATATATGCATGGACAGCCGGCTATGACGAAAGCTTGTGCACAGTCTTATCATACCCTCGTAAACACAGTCATTGCAAGTATTGCTAGCTTGAAAGAAATTACAAGTATAAATAATAAAACCAAAGCTATATATGCGCATTGACATCTAGTAATCTGTGTGTGCGAGCTTAATGCAATATAATTCATTAATTGGCCCATGATCAGCCGGTATGAACTTAAATGACTACCAAGCGTCGATCCCCCGCTTTGTCCTCATTTGTGCAGCCTCCTTCGGACTGCTCACCGTCCGTGAACAGGGAGGTGAAGACGTTAAGCCAAGAAATTTAATCTTCAGCTGTATCGGTGAATAACTCTGGTGGGTGCAGAGCTCTACCGACATGCAACCTCGACAACGTCAACGTGAATTGGTCGAGTACTGTTCTGTAGTTACTTAACTACGCAAATGTGCAGAATTTTAAAATGTTTGTTGACAAACCTGTTCTAACTGCAGAACTTTCTTTCCTCTAGAAGCCAAATAGTGCACTGTTGCACAACCCTCTACACCAGCTCCAATCACACAGACATCATACATGTCCGACATGTCGGGCGAATGTAACCATGTAACCAACTTGATTGCAAAACACTTTTGCAAAAATAATTTTTCGGCGGGGAGGGGGAGGGGAGGTCAAGCTAAGTCAATTTGTTTCTCTATATATAATATACATAATATATAGCGGATTGCCTAAAAGGAAACTCTCTTTTTTTACTCGTTGATTTGTTTCCTTTTGAAAACAACCAAGAAAAATAAAAACTTAGGACCAAAGTCACTACCAAAAGCTCCCTCCCCTCTCCCCCTGAGGTGCTTCCTGAAACAATTTGCGGCACTAGCGCTCCTGACTAGCGCTCGTGGCTCTAGACTACAAGTAGATATGGAATGTGAATGTGAATTACGTACTTAAACCGTATGAATTTAGTTTAGAATGTTTTATTTGTATGGTCTATCGAATTATGAAGTCAGTGTTGGGGGTAGGGAATGGCCCCGTAAATTTTAATACGAAGTGGCTATATGAGCGTCTTCAGTTTTCAATTTCCTTAAATAACACGAAAAATCATAACCTTCGGGTATAAAAACTATTCTAACTTTACTTAGAATCTAAAGGTGTTTCGATTTTTTATATAATGTTTTATATAGTAGCCTTTCCTTGTCTCTGCATACTATAAACTCACCATTCTTGTCACACTTAGCAGCTAGATCACTGTCACGACCGCTTATGGTATGAACAGACAAGGAAAGGCGACCATATAAAATGTTATATAAAAATCGAAATCGCCCTTAGATTCTAAATAAAGTTAGAATAGTTTTTATACCCAAAGGTTATGAATTCTCGTGTTATTTAAGAAAATTGAAAACTACCGCTCATTTAGTCTATTCAGTCGTATTGAAGACCTTGAGCGGCTACCGCTCATATTTAACTGTCACTTCGATTCTGCGCTGCATGGTTCTTGAAAAGGTCTCGAAAATTTTTGCTCCGCCTCGCAGTCTTAGCTCGCTTTCTCGGCACTTCCGGCCGAAAACACAAAAATCTCTATTTTGCTTGAAATTTGTTTGGTGTCTCAGAGCCCGGCAATTTTTTAAACCGTCTCGGCATTAGTCACTATTTCGTTTCAGCGATCAAAGCTGCGAACCATTTTTTAAATTTATTCTTTATTGTTATTTCAAAAATCGAAGCTCAGTAAAATTTAAAACGAGCCAGAGCCTCAGTTTGTTCAGTAAATGGTTCTTAAGTTTTGGCCAACCTGACCCGAACATTGTTTCGAAGTTTCAGTTGCGGGCTTCCTATGGTATTTGGTGACTTGCCTGGGCTTCCTGTTGTAGTGTTATGGACCACTTACCAGGAAATCGGCGCATAACTACAAAAAAACAAAATAATGCCAAAACGCTCTCAACGAGAAAAACATATGCATTCCAGGACGGCTCTTCAATGCTCACTGAGTCAGATGACACTCTCAAAACTGTATTTGTTAATTTGTTTGTATGCATGAAAGAACTAGTATTTAGGTCGCTCATTGAAGTTGTTTTTGGTCATTCAAGTCTTGTTCTCCGGCTGAGTCAAGCAATGTGTTTCCTTAGGATTTGGTTCATTCTATTCATTTTGGCTAAAGGTATGATATAATTGTCATTATGAAATTACTCTTGTATATCTAACATATGTAGTTTTGACCTAAATATGAGAAAGTCCCACTACAACTTTAACTAAAGCTTTTGACCTTTTAAACTTCGACGTGTAGGGAAAGTGCTATTTATCTGTAGCCGTGTAGGTAACTTTTGGATACACGCTTTTTTATGAGAACAATTTCATTAGAACAACGAGGCTCAGATTGGCCGAAATTTAAGAACAAGTTAAGAACAAGCTGAGGGCCGGAGCTCGATAGCTATTTTGAAACTTTACCGAGCTTCGACATTTAACTTATAGCAATATTTACAGAAATGATTTGCAGTTTCTCTCTATTAATCAGTCATTGCTTCAAATTATTCGCAGTACACCTATATATATATACTTGTCCCGAAGTTAACCCTTACAGTTTGTTTTGCAATACACGTATTGCAGTACCTTAAACTTAGTTTTTATTCGATTTAAACCACCTTTAGAAAGAAGAACAATTTAAGAACAATTCGAGGCTCAAATCGCCGAAAAATTTAGAACAATGAGCCTCGGAAAAATTTACTGGTTCTTACAAAAAAAATCGTGTAATCGAGTAAACTTTCCTAGATTCGTTTCGGTTTCAACAGATATAGACTCAAAGTCAAGGGTTCGGGTATGACCTGCAACTCATTAAAATCTTTAACATTTTTACAACTTAAACAAAAATTGAGATTTTGGCTGTTGACTTACTCTGTTATAGGTTCCAAGGATTCACAGCATTTTAATCCTTTGATTATTTGTATCTTATTAAAAATGAAAACAAATCTTCTCCCCCAGAAAGGTTTTGGTCCGAGTGTAATTCGGAGCTAAAAATGTTTATCAAGTCCCCCGTCAAAAATCAATGCTATCTGTTTGTCATGAATACAATTGCTCTTAATTTTTCTTGCCTATCACCGCACAATGCAAAACTTTAATGTAACAAATAATGATAGAATTATAATCTTCATTTAGCTCATAATATAGTATATTTCATTTACAGTAAATATAATATAACCATGCTGGGAATAAGAGCTTGTTGTTTTCTTGTGCCGGTAATAAATATATAGTTTCAACTCAACCTCCATGAATGTTCGGTAGTTGTGCTTGATTGTTACAGGTTCGCTCGCTAGCGTGACTGGGCCAGACAGTTATCGTTCGTTTAAAAACCGAAAACGAACGACTAGTTGTATAATAATCTCTTTTTATTAACTTTCTTGAACTTTTAGCTCGGCGGTAGTTAATTAAACGTAGCTAGTTAGGCGCAATGTCCACTATTTGGTTTTGTGCGACAAAACATGTAGGATGAGTGAGAGAACTGTTTAGCCAAAGCCATTGTTATTTAGTATGAAACTTGAATAACTTCCTGTTCCAGTAGCAACAATGAATGGAGGCATTAGGGCATTGCACTATTCAGAATGAATAGACGAGGTTGATACGTTTGATTGATTTACTTTACGCACTATTTTTAAAAAAGAACAACTTTAATTTACTAGAACAGCAAAGCTCAGATTGGCCAAAATTAGAGAAAAGTAAAAACAACTGAGGCTCGGGCTCGATAGCATTAATATTTTTTTTCTAAACTCACTTAATATAATGAATGAAAAATGATTCACAGTTTTTCTCTTTTGTAATCATTGTTCTTGCCTCGTATTATACACAGCTCACGTATACTTGTCGTGAAGTAAGTTCCTTACAATGTACCTGTATTGCAATACCTTGAGCTTAGATTCGATATTTAAGCCATACACATAGGGATAAGAACAAAGATTAAACTGTAAATTTTGACCGAGTGGGCCGGGGACTGGTAACCTGTGACGTAGCAGCAGGGAGTTGTGCGGACTTTGTTTAGAAATTGAATTTCTATATATCAAAAAAGGTAAGAAATTTTTTTCATACAATTTCAAGGGAATAATTCATTGATTAAAGTTATAACAATGTGACTAGTGCGGCCTGAGTCCAGTGTTTTGAGATAAAAAAAAAAAAATTTTCTGCCTCATGCTACGTCATACGCCGAGCCTCCTGCTACGTCATCATTGCACACTTCAGGCCTAAAAAATGTAACTGGAACAGCGAGTAAATGTTTTTAAAATTTTCGAAAACTACTGTTATTAAAATTTTCAGTTTTTAATCTGGAAATTTTAAAAAAATAAGCTTTATTGGGATTTTAATAATTCTTCAAAATACTGATCATTTAATAGTCGATTTTGAGCAAAATATATAATCAACTTTTTATTTGAAAGAGTTTGCGAATGTCATTAACACTAAAATTTTTTTTCCGATCTCAATGATGTAACAGGAACATTATCTACATATATATTAAGTCGCGCATAAGTTTACTTAACCATTAAACTTCTTGTCTGTTAAATTGCAAAAAAAAAAAAAAACAGTACAGTGCAACCCCGAAAAAAGGGACCGGTAATTCCCAAGTTTTGCATTGCGCATTTTACAGTGCATATTAGAAATTTAAAATTGTTTACACATTTTTATCAAATTCTTGTGACTGTTGAGCTCTCGAAGACAGATCAGAAAAATTAATGCAAAAAAAATAGTTTTCTTCATAATACATGGGGCTTATTGTTAAACTCGTCCCAGTCTCCCCTCGGAAATGGGAAAAACAGCACCTGTTTTGCCTGTTTTCCTTAGAGTTGCTCCACAACAAGCATGGGTATCTATTGTGTAGAAATACTTCAATTAATATGCATGTATGCGGTTTCGTTCTTATTGTCACGCGCACTAGAGTGACCAGAGAGAGCACATGGCGAGAAGTTGTTTGACAGATTAAAAGAGTATTGAACCGTTATCTGTTGTTTTATTACTGTCTCCACGATACAACAGTATCCAACAATTTTTTTTTCGTCAATCAATAAAATTTCAACAGGACACTTCGAAGAGAAAAAATAGGGAAAATCTCAGTGTTGCAAAAGTGGAAATGTTTCTTTAAGTACATGAACTATAGCAACAACAAAAGCGCATGAAAATTCTTCCTTATCAAAAGCGTATTTGCTAAAAGTCACAAGAAAATTATTCTCCTAGTCCAGAAGAACTCTTTACGTTATCTTCCTATACTTTTCTTATGCTCCTCGATGTTACCTTAATTGGCAACCTAAGGAAACTGTGGTTTTACTTTCAAGCTTACAATAAAAGAAAAATAGCCCTTGAGGGGGTATTAATATTTGTGTCAATCATATCTCAAAAACTAACATGGGATTCCCTTTTTTATTCCATTTTCGCAGTTTGCATATAATGATTGACAAATGGCGAAAATTTGACGAAAATTTCAATGGAGGTTAAGTCTATGTTAATGGAACTACCTTAATTTCGTAATACACGAAACCCCGATAAAGAAATATAAAACAAGTGCGCATGCTCAAAGGTAAACAATTTTCGGCCTATATGCGCGCAGGATTTTGTTATTGGTCTTAGAAATTTGACTTGCAATATAATAATGGTTCTTATTGAAAACTAGACGCCTGTAATGGCGTTTACTCGGGCTACGCTTAAGCTTGGAAACTCAGAAATTAATACGATCTATAATACGTGTTTTAACTCGTCATAGTTCGAAATGGAATTTTGAATTGCTAAATATTTTCATTCAACTTCAAGTTCACACGCAAAATTCTTTAAATAAAATTCCAAGTGAGTGTTCCTAGCTGCGTAAGTACATGCGGACTGAAGTTCATTTGTTTGAACGGGCCTTGTTCTGTTGTTTTCAGTCTTGCATATGGCGCACCACTGACCGACTCACAGGCTTACACGTTTGTCGATACGTCGATAGACTCATAGATTGATAGATAGATTGATAGATAGGCTTCGCAGACGTAGACTCGGCCTACCACAGGTAGCCCGAGTAAAAAGCGTGTAGTTCCAAGCCGACTAATGTGACATATTGTTTTTGATTTAGTAAAGAATGGAGCGTACTCTCAAGCCAGTCAGCCTAACTTGTTTATGTCATACCTCAATGTTCCTCGGCTGCACTTCATTGGCTCGTTCCAAGCAGACACGTGTACAGTCAATAATAAAGTCGATAATTATGATATAAAAGCATTCAGTAGTTGGAACTGGAAGAGCAAGTTCGAGGGCGGTAATGGAGGATGGAATCCTATGGGGACAAACGATTGGAGGCTAAGAGGTTGTAAAGTTACAAGGTATCAAGTTTAAAAAAATTCCTCCCGTGTTTATAAAAAAGTACATAGACACTGGAAGTACGTTTATTACTTTTATAAAATCCGATGGAAACAAACGATTCGAGGCTGAGAGGTTGTAAAGTTACAAGGTATCAAGTTTACAAAAATTCCTCTCGTGTTTATAACAAAGTACATAGACACTGGAAGTACGTTTAGTACTTTTATAAAGTCCGATGGGTACAAACGATTGGAGGCTGTAAAGATACAAGGTATCAAGTTTACAAAAATTCCTCTCGTGTTTATAACAAAGTACATAGACACTGGAAGTACTTTTATTAAGTCCGATGGGGACAAACGACTGGAGGCTAAGAGGTAGTAAAGTTACAAGGTATCAAATTTACAAAAATTCCTCTCGTGTTTATAACAAAGTACATAGACACTGGAAGTACGTTTAGTACTTTTATAAAATCAGATGTGTACAAACGACTCGAGGTTAAGAGGTTTCAAAGTTACAAGGTATCAGTTTTTCAGTTTTATAAAAATTCTTCTCGTGTTTATAAGAAAGTACATAGACACTGGAAGTACGTTTATCATTTTTTTGAAATAGCAAACTGTCAAAGCTCGTCTAAATGCTCTCTTAAATAGACACGGTTTTCTCAAGCTCTTGACCAAGCAATGCGCGAGATTCATTGGTGATATTGTATAATGGGTATTATGAAAGAGACTTAACGCGCACTCTGATTGGCTTTTGCGATGGGGGCTGGTACTGGAAGAAAACATCGCAAAGACGCATTGGTCAATTTTAACCCTTATAACATCATCTATATGACTCATTTAAATCACTGAATCTTCTCTAGGGCCTGTTACAAAGACGAAGCATGTGAAACATGGGATCAATCAAGGCATACAAAGAAGAGTGATAACATTCTCGGAGCTACAGTAGCGGGTGAGTCGAGACAGTAAGACAACGCTTTACTCTCACCTTTACGAACACTTAACGTATACTTTTACAAACGCTTAACGTATACCTTTATAAACGCTTAACGTATACCTTTATAAACGCTTAACGTTTACCTATACAAGCGCTTAACGTATACCTTTACGAACGCTTAACGTATACCTTTACGAATTCTTAATACCTTCACGAACGCTTAAAGGACACCTTTACAAACGCATAACGTATACCTTAACGAACGCTTAATGTATATCTTTACAAACGCTTAACGTATACCTTTATAAACGCTTAACGTATACCTTTATAAACGCTTAACGTATACCTTTATAAACGCTTAGCGTATACCTATACAAACGCTTAGCGTATACTTTTACGAACGCTTAACGTATACTTTTACTGGACATGCGTGTGTAAAACTAACCCGCGTTCGACCCAGGTTTGTGTTTACACGCGTCTAGTGTGAACAAAGTTGGGTCGAACCCGGGTTAGTTTGTGCCGTGTAAACAGGGCTTTTGACTACAAGATTATGCTTTGTAGGGCTAGTTTGACTGTGTACAAAAGAATGTTAAAATCGCCGCTATTTATGCATAAGGTCTTTAAACTGATCTCTTTTATTAAATGTCTTTAGACGATTCCAAAGCGACGGCCAAGCTAGTCGATGTAGATCCTCAACAACAAGATATGGTTGTGTCTGCAATATACGGCTGGCGAATTCGTGTGGGCAATTATTTTTCTGCGGATTTTCGGCCAGCTTCTGAGAAATTTCTCTGGGAGAAAGTTCAAAGTGATTGGAAAAATTCTGATATAAACGAAGTAAGTTCCGCAGAGTACCAATCGGTTCTGTTTAACATCAAATGGAATCGGAAATCGTTTCATTCAAAGTTTATACGGCAGCTTCGGCAAACGATGAGGGCCATCGGAAGTAGAGAACTTTCAATTCATTTCGTTGTAGACAGATTTACAACAGATGAAAAACTTGAATCTTACACCTGGGGTAGAATTGCAGGTACAATCGGAGTTCAAGGACCACAAGCTCCTATCGTTAATGTCCTTGGACGTTTTCTTAGACCTTACCAGGAAAAGTGGGGTTTGGGGGCTACCTTTGTTGTTGATCATGAAGCTGAAAGAATCTTTATTGATCTTGGTAATACAATACCGCTAAAGGACAAAAAGGGACACTTTATGACCTCGATGGGAACTTTGGCTGTTGGTTTTGTAGAGAACGTTAAAGAAAGAATGGTAAATTGCAGAAGTGGCATTAAGTGGATTGGTGAAGTACCTTACAGACACCACCTCTGGTACCGCAACACCACTGGTATTGTTTCCTTTATGCTGGAAAAGGAAATTATCAACAAACTTTCACATTCTCGCCTGGTCATTGCTCAGGTAAGTAGTAACATTTAGTTGTGTTTTGGGGTGTACGTGTATGCATGTGCACCATTTACGCATTCAATCACCTCAAAGCTTATCACAAACATCGGAACTAATTAATTGGCGAAATATTAAACGTCCAGTAAATCCAAACAATGGAAGTTAACTATGTATTTCGATTAGGGGTTGATCATTTTTTGTTCATTGTTGTTAGATCTGTGTTTCTTGGACAGCTGACGTTTCGAGCGCTAGGTCTTCAAAAACAACACTATATTGTACCACCGTTCTTATAAACATTCTTGTTGGCTAATTTCTACATGAAAAAAAACAACCACCTGAGCTTCGTTAAATTTGCTACGTCAAAGGTTTAACTTTTAAAAGTCAACATTCTTAAAAAAAAATATTATCTGCGGATTGATTTACACAATAAGTTGAATGCTCGATGGCGTCCAGGGCTGGAGCGAAATAAGTGACAAATCTGTCGTGCTGTGATTGGTGACGCTCCATGTTTGAAACTAAAAGAACCGTGAACGGAGCTTATATCAAAGAGTGCGAGCAAGCAAAAATTGATATACAAGAGTCCAACATTTGATATCATTTCCTGACAATGATGGCGTTGATAGATGTAAGAAGAATACAGGAATATAATTTATATTTCTTTTATTTCAAGAAAATCTACTCTGTAAAAATTTTAACAGTATCGCTATAAGAGCACACGAAACGACGTTTAAGGACACTTGAAAGGGAACTTAAAAAAACCTTAAAGTGGACGGCAACACCGGCCACAACGGCAGAAAACAATGATGAATACAATAGCTGCATGATGGAATTCATCGTGCTGGTCATCTTCTCGTCGTTGGCTTTAAATTTACAACGAGAAAATCTCAATTTGAACGAGTTAACGATTAGGGGAATGAACCATAGGAAATGTATTCAATTTTCGTTTAGCGTAATACTTTTACCTTTTTCTATTCACATTGCATAACTCGGACAAAAGAGAAAATAAACTAGGTTTGCAAATCAGTTTGCGTTGGTAAAGACATCGAGGTGGCCACGCATTTGTTGGAAGAGATTGTTTCTGGTTAAATTGTACCGATTATTGTAAGTATTTGAGTCCTCATACGCATACTTTTGAAACCTTTTAAATAAATTGGGAATTCCGAGAATTTTTTTTCTTTAATGCTCATGCCTTCTCCGTAACGTGACGCATTTCATGCTTTGGCTAAAAGCCTCCTTTGACTTACTAGGTTACTGAAAGCTCCACTTCTCTTAAATGCAAACGAGTTGCTCTTGCTGAAAAGGAGGATGGTGTTGAGGTGAGAGGATTCATCCAATGGGTTTTCAGAGTCGAGGCTGGTGAGCCTGTAAAAATGAAGGTATTTGTCTCAAAATTTGGAAGACCTCATGCGAACGCCATAATCAAGGTTTGGTCTCATAGATCGCACACAAGAAACAAACACCAAATTCAGACCGACACGCCTAAGATGTGTCTTCCTTACACGCCAGTTGTCTCTGATTCAAACGGTTTGGCTGTCATCCGAGTTGATACTCAAGATCCAGGAAATGTGCGGAAGATCATCGATGGCCAAATTTACCGCTTCTTTTATGCAGTAGCTGGAGACGAACAAACTCTCGAAGATAATGCTTTCAGATTCTTGGTTTTCAGCAACTTCACTTATACATCCCCACCTAATTGGGTTGAACATATTTATCCGATATTCAAACAGTACGCCATTCTCTACCCGGTAATGACCAAAAATATCCTTGATCTAGGAAACTACGATCAAGTAGTAAAATGGAGAGAAATGATAAAGCTGTCTATAAAGCTTCCAGAAACAGATCCTAACTACATGCCAGTCTCAAGGGATTTGTCCAAAGTTAAAAAGCAAATGATTATCGAATGGTTGAGTCAAAGGCATCCGTTAAAGGGTAGAGACAAAAATCTGTTCACCTTAAAATGGCTGCGGGAACATCTACAGACAGCACTCGAGATCGAGCATGCTACCATACCTCCTTATCTTACTGCTTTGGTATCAATA
Source organism: Hydrozoanthus tunicans (assembly GCA_026413305.1). NCBI lineage: Eukaryota > Metazoa > Cnidaria > Anthozoa > Zoantharia > Hydrozoanthidae > Hydrozoanthus > Hydrozoanthus tunicans. The sequence goes on along the minus strand of JAOBAT010070014.1, from coordinate 5,604 downwards.
AAGCCAGGCTTCAACTCACGTGTAAAAAAGATAATTGAAGCAATTGTTCGGCAGGAAATGCTTCACATGGCACTAGTATCTAATCTTATAAATGCCATAGGTGGGAAACCTCGGCTGTATTATCGTGACTTTATCCCAACGTACCCGTCACGATTACCTGGAAATCTCCACCCATCTTTGAGTGTTCCTCTAGCAAAATGCTCCATTGGACTTATTAGGAATGTCTTCATGAAAATAGAAGAACCAGCATTTATAAAACCATTTATAAGTGATAGGAAAAAGCTATTTAGGATTTATGAACGTGAAATGAGTGTTGAAAACCGAGACGAACAGGAAACTGTGGCTAGTCGGAGCAATTATAAGTCAAGAGCAAAAACGATGCATGCGAGAAAAAGACAGCAATGGCCCGATGCCTCATTACATTCGGAGGATTACAGGCAGCGTGGGATGCCATCTCTTCGCTGTGATAACGTTGATGGATGTAAGGAGAATAACAGGAATAAAAATGACGAAAGTGATACACTGCGTTTCACTCGTTGTAAGCCCTACGAGTCAGAGAGTGCTAACCAATCTAGACTGCATGACGAAGAGGTGTACGATCGTCTTGGTGATTTGTGGAATGAACCTCTAGTACGTCACCACAACACTATTGGCGGCTTGTACAACAACATCCTTAAAGTGCTTGGCTACCTCACCGACTGTGGTCGAAACAACAGTATCTTCACTGGCGATTCCAAACATCAAATAACACCAGATCACTGGATGACGCACAAGGCGTCGGAGAAAGCAAACGTAATTAAAGTAGTGGATTATAAAAGCGCCGTGGAGGCAGTGAAGGAGATTGTAGAACAAGGCGAGGGTAGTTCTCCGTGCAACCCATTGGCTGTCTACGAGAACCATATGAACGAACTCTCACATTACTTTTTGTTCTCCTCGATTGTTGAAGGGCATGATATTACTATATACCCAAAGGGAAACATGGCAGAAAATAATTTGCACAGAGAACCATCGACGGTAAGGCGAAGAGAGCTAAACTAGAGTATTTAAATTGGGGATTTTATATTCGTTATCTTTCGGTGTGTGTAGAATTGGAATGGAATTGCACACAGTTTAGGCATCCTGCTGATGAACATATACAGCAACTGTTTCATATTTTCTATTTCAGTAACATATACAATTTGTCTGTGCGAACTTAAGTCTGTTTACAAGCATTCTCTATTTTTCCTCTTTAGTTAGCCGAAGTTCGAAAATCAAGATGGCGGACGCCAGAGAACACAAGGAGGGAGAAGCCTCGGTTCTCTTGCGACCACCATCTTGATTTACCGGCTTCGATAGGGACTGTTCGCAGTTTTTGGTTAGTGTTGCTCATTCTAATTGTTTGAAATTTTAAAAAAACGAATAAGTTTGCCAGCTGTAAAAGGAAGACAACAACAGTCACTGTCGCTAAGACGAACCTTTAACAGCTAAGAAGTTAGCTAAAGAAAGTTTTTAAGAACTTGGCAGGAAAGGGTTCATAACAATTGGTTGTTAGCTACATAGTTGTCTGACATTTTAAATTGTATTAACTATCCTTAAGTGTTCCGATTCCTATACAACAAAAGCAGCTCGAGATACGAAACCATGTTTAAGCCTTTCATTCCCAGCCACTTATCAACATCCAACTTCTCCTTATATAGAGCTGTTCTTAGAAATGGCAGCGTTTTCATAACCTCGCTTTGGGTAACATATTCTTTTGAAAGATTAACTCAATAACGAGGTAAGTGAGGCTAATTTGAATACACGCAAAAGAACACTAAAATCGACGCCATTTTTGATGAAGGTACACAAAAATAACTGACACCAGGTTGTGAGAAAATAAGATATAAAAAAAAACCAAATTACTGAAGATAAAAAGTAAAATTCTCCCAAACTTTATCAAGGCAGAGTATCGGCTCTATTTGGGAGAATTTACTAATACAACTGCAAAGGGTTAAGTGAATGTCAGAGAGAACATGGGAATTGCCAAAGTCTTTATCTATCTTCAGTTTTCCATGATAACTTCATCTTTATTTTTCAGAGTTGCAGCGAGTTTTACAACTTTGACGGTCCGAAGATTCCATTTGACGCAAGCGGAGTTTGGCCTATTGTAACAAACCCCAAAATGTCACATTTTAAGGGTAAGAAACTTAGATCAATGGCCTGGACTTTCAGCAAAGTTTACACGCAGCTTTTAAAGAACCTTGAAACTGTGTTCAACGGCCACCCTGAAGCAATCAAGGACACCATAGGGTTGATGTATTCTGTAAAGTTCCACGCCAAGAGACTGGTATCCACTCCACTGAATCCCGATGGAGATCCTAACATTGGTCCCAACGCTGCACCTATCTTTGCATTCACAACTAACTGATCGCGGAGAGACTGGGAACTACCTCACTTGATCCTTAAATTGATCCCAACACGGTGCCTCCCATATTTGTCCCCTTTACAACTAACTAACCGTGGAAACGGTACCTACCCCCCTGGACCCCAACGACTAAGCTTAAATTGGTAAACCCTGCATAGTTCTTCACATTTACGACTTAAAGTGCATATGAAGTGAAACTTATGAAATTTTGTTAATGAGCAGTAGCAATGAAGAAACCTTGTGCAAATCTTTTATATATCTTGAGACATTAACACTGAAAGTTTTCAATTGATGACGTCATGAGCGGTTCCGACAAGTTTGCATTTTTTAAAGTCTGCTGCCACTCCATAACCTGATGGATGTATTTAAGCCAAAATTTTGCTGCTGATGTATCTTGCGATAGATCGATTATCAATTCAAGTTCGGCTCGAATTTATGGTTAATTGACAACTGATTATCGGAACTACTCACGTCATTGGTTGAAGACTTAAAATGTTAGTATCTCAAGAAACACAAAATATTTTTGCAAGGTCTATCCACTGAAGTAATTAATAGAAATTTTCACTTCCTAGGCACTTTGAACGGATTTTCGAGTGACTAGTAACTAATAAACTGAAACATTAATTTTCTGTTTTCCTGCATACAAGTGAGTTAATCAGTTTTTACTCGGAGATAAGAAAGTATTTGAATCATTTATTTATACTATTTCATAGAGCTTATTCATAAATGACGACGAATCTAAAATTATTTTGTTTGTATTCAAAAATAGCTCGACAAGCCTCGTTTGGGTTAAAATATTATTTGAAAGTTTAACTCAAGGACGACGCTAGTTAAGGCTGTTTTGAATAAAGACAAAGGAATATTACAGTAGCCGCCTTTTATGAAAAAGGTTTATTATTACATATTTTAAAAAGATTTGGGTAGTTTATTATCTATTTTTCGATGAATTTCACCAACGTTTCCTGCAGCAGTCTCCTAAGCCAAACTTACCAAATTTAATCAGATAACCTTGTCCAGCAGTTATTCGAGTTGAGCATGCGCTAAAGTCCAGTTCGACTCATGCCATAGTATCGTTAAATATGCACGGCAGTAAATACAACTTATCCGTTATAATCTTCGAGAACCTGGAGACAAGCTTTAACACTTTTCTTGCTTCCTGACCAGTTTGACCATATTTTCTGAAACATTTGTTTCGCCGCGCTGGAAAAAAAAAACACTTTAAGCTTTAAACGTTTTAAGAGTTCTTTGGGATTTTAAGGCGACTGGTAAAAGAAGAATTCTTTGGTCTTTTTTAACATAAACTTCGATTAAAATTCGAAAACCATTGAAAACAATCACTGCTTGTTTGCGAGTGGGTGGTTCCAGAATTAGTAGCCTTCTAATAAATTTTAAGTTTAAAAAATAGCACAAGAGAAAACGCGCTTTTGAACTAACTTGCTCATCGTCTTCAAGGGTTGTGGGGGTTAAAAACTTCCCACAAATAGAGAGCTTATTACTGCTTAAGAGAAGATATTTTGAAATTTGTGCTCTAAAGAGGGAGCTATTAGCGAAAAGCTTAAAGGAAAAAAAGTAAAATATTTTAAAGAAGAAGATTTCTAAAGAAAAAATTTGAAAGCGAACGAGAAAGAGACAGGCAGACGAATACACCACTTTACTTGCCCCAGTTCTTTTTGGAGCTAAAAATGACACAAAATGTGGCCGAGCAACGCTAGTTTGCCCCCACAAAGGACAGGGACGAGTAAAAGATTTCCATTAGTAACATGGTGTATTGCCAGAAAGCTTTCTCTTGCCTGGCTTACCTTTTGTTCTTAATTAGCTCTTCAAGGTCACGTGACTTAGCAGCAGCCACACTCAAAACACAGCTTGGTATTCCTGCAAGACGGGCAACATTTAAACCATAACTTCTGGCAGCAACCCCGCTGACCAGCTGATATAGAAACGTAACAATCTCCTCCCGTTCACCAGTGCGGTTAGTATCAGGATCTCCTTCGCTCTCGTTTGACGTCATAAATGCCATGTGATTAGTTGTTACAGTGCGAAGAAACGCTCGTTCAAGTTCGGCGAGAGTTGGGTAGTGCGTGACGAATAAAGTAAGGCACCCAATCTGCAAAATTGAAAGAATTTTAGATGCTTTACTATATACTTCTATACTAAATCCTTTCTCGAATAAAGTGGCCTATGTTGGCCGGTGCTTTTCTCCAGTTTCCGTACTAATAATAATAATAATAATAATAATAATAATAATAATTTATTTAAAATTTTTACATATAGCAGTCATATAACTGAATTGCGTAAAAATGTACAATATTTAAAATCGCATATTGAGTTACTAAAATATTACATTAAAAATTTACCATAGCCGGAAAAAAACTATTCCTATCACTATTTACTATCACTATTGTTATCACTATCATTATCATCTTTTACTGACAAAATACAGTCAACTACTACCGCTGAAAATGTCTTATCAGACACCAAACTTCGAGGTCGATCTTTGGCATTTTGTAAACTCGTCGGTTCTTTTAAGAGTTATCAATAAAATTTCTTAGAACTTCACGATGACAAGAAACCAACTCAAAGGCTCAACCATACTCAAGGCTTGCCAGTCTCTATTAACCTGCCAATGGGCTCTGATTCTAGGGCAGCAGAACAAAAGATGTTTGACTGTTTTTTGTAATCAAGTTTAACTGGTTGTTTAACTCTCATGGTTGCTTAACAGCGGGGGTTGGCGCAGTGGTAAGATCTCTGCCTCCAAATCCTGAGGTCCCCGGTTCGATTCCCGGCCTGGTCGAGGGTTGAATATTTGGGCGAACTTCTTTACCGCTAAAGGACTTTCAGCTTTCCATCCTTCCGGGGTCGGTAAAATGAGTACCAGCAAACATGGACCGCTTTGAAGCGGCTGCAAATTGCCCCTATTCATGCTTCCGGTCCGCTGGGGGTAAACTGACCATTGTAAAGCGCCTTTGAGCATGTACATGGAAAGGGCGCTAAATGAATGCACCACTTTGCATTTTGCTTTAAAAGTGAACTTAATGAGATCCTCGGCTGTACAACGTCCCAGGTCTCAAAAAGCTCAAAATGAAAAGTACACACTCTTGATGTTAACACATTGAAAGTTTTCGGACTGAATATGCTAAAAAATCCTTTTTACTGTATCTCGCGAACAAAAAAATATTTTCATATCAGTTTTTCACATTTTGATAGCTTAAATGCTTGGCAAT
>JAOBAT010070003.1:0-22138 GCA_026413305.1 Hydrozoanthus tunicans | reverse complement strand
CCTTAAAAAGAGGAATTTTACGGTATATACGTATTGATACAGGAACTAGGCTATCAGTTATAAACAATCTTTAATTTTTCAACAATGTTCTAGTGCATGCTCATTGGATGCAGTTTGGTAACTAAACTTTTTGTCTCCCAAGGGTTTTACTGTAATAGAAACTCGATTGCAGAAATTCGGTAAAACTGTTACCGAAATAGACAAATCGTGAGCTATAATAATCACATAAGTATATAATCAAAAAGAGTGTATATATCAACATTAACTGCATTATAGAACAACTAGCTATAGTTAACTGGCGGGAGCAAATACGAATCGACAACACGCAAAAAATACAATCAGATATAAAAATGAAAATAGTTGTGTACAATACTTTTACATCAATATTAACTGCATTGTAGAACTAGTTATAGTTAACTGGCGGGAGCAAGTAGGAATCGACAACACGTAAAAATTACAATCAGAAATAAAAATGAAAATAGTTGTGTACAATACTTTTACCGCTTCTTCCAATATGAGTTCTGTTGAGCACTTTTTGCCAACCGTCATCGCTTAAAAGGAACTCGACCTTGCACTGAAGCAAATGCCAGTCAGGGACTCGCTTTTCCTCAAGAAATTTGGTCCAAGTCTCCGGCGAAACCAATGATTCCAGTCCGTGGACGGCACCTTTTTCTTCGCAAACTGTAAACACAATTTCTTTCACCATATTGCTTGGTTTTGCGGACTTTTCGACACTCCGTTCGTGCTCCAACAAGCAACATTTCGAAATTATGGCAGCAAGGTATTTGGTGCAATGTTCCTTCGCCACTGTCTCTGACTCATTTAAAACTGAGAAAGCTTTTTCCCGTATCTACCTTTTCCTAAATTCTGAGGAATACGTTTCGTTCGAACATTAATATGCACCTCACGATCGCACCGGTCTCGGTGGGCTCGGAGTTTTTGGCGGGCTTTGGTCACGAGCTTCTGCTTCATTAAAGCTCTTCTCTTGTTGTAATTTTAAGGCTTCTATTCGAACTTCACAAATTTGTAACTGTCTCACAACAGCATTTTTTGAGCCTTGAAAAAATCTTCCACGCTCACAGGCCAATCTTGACCTGCAGCTGCACTGGTTTTTGGTTGATCAACACTATATATATTGGCCAAGTCCAGCGTATTGATAAGTTTTAAAATTTGACCAAAAGAATGGTTCTTCAATAATTTGGAACAACCGGGGCCCTTGGCGCTGGAGCGAAGCTACAAAGGACAGCAAATGACGTTTCAACAAAGCCGTTGTTTTTGGACCTTTGTCCACCGTTGAACCGCTTCGGCTAAGGCAGCCCGCCATATTCTGATCTGGTGTCTTTAAGGGGAAGACTTTGAGCTTCCTTGGGAAATGACTCAAAAAAACTTGCTTTCGCAAAACCCATGAGGAGGTACACAGTATCTCTCTATTCAATGCGTACCAGGCTTTATCCACTGAAAGCTTGCTCGAAGAAACGCGATATAACACGTTCCAAAGACTTATAAAGATTAAGATCCAACGATTATAGAGACCAGAGGTTCCAAGCGAGCAATACGCGAATGTGCACAAAATCTCATTGAAGTAAAATTTGCATCTGCCGCGCAAATATTTGAAGCAAAAAAAAAAAGGCATGATCTTATTAATTTCGAGTCTTTTAGAATGGCTTCTGTCAAAGATATCTTTCACAGGTTGTCATGTACATAAAACACCTTCTGTACAAGAAACGACAGAGGCTACCCTGCCGTGACAAATTAAATTCTCACTTCGTGCAGACCGCAAGTAACTGGTCTCAAGCGGTAAGCACAGGAAAGGGCCGAGCGGCTTGTAATGTTCATCTCTTGCTAAAGCAGACACCGGTGAGACCACCATTTGGTGGGGGGGTCAGTATACTATGCAGTAAATGTCTACCGTATTTCGTCTATTTAGCCCTATTTGCTACCTTTCAAGTGGGGGATTATTAGAAGGGGGGGGGGGGCTAAAATAAAGGCTGGGCTTAATAAATCTTCACCCGAAATTGGTACCGTATACTATTAAATTCACACAACACATGCATCAATATCGATTTGTATTTATCCAAACACCCATTCCAGTACATGTATATTTATTTATGAAAAACAACATGCATAAGTGAACTTTGTATAATACTACATTCAGTCAGTTCAATTTATATATCGTCCAGTTCATCATTGCTGTCATCGATGACTGTGTCTGAAATTTCGACGCAAAGCAAGTGACTATTCTTTTTACATTTATTTACTAAATTTCAAACGAATAAACGCATTATAAAGTTTTTGCGTTCGTATTTTGTTATGATTTCAACCTGAGATTGATGTCCTGGTGATTTCTTGAATTACAGAGGGTGGGGGCTTATTTTTTTTTGCTGCCTTTCAAGTGGGGGATTATTAGAAGGGGGTGGGGGGCTAAATAGAGGCTGGGGGCTAAATAGAGGAAATACGGTATATTAAAAATAATGTACAGTGCTGGAGTAATTATTAATAAAGATGAATCATTGGAAATTTGTGCAGTACCCTTCACGAAGCAAAACATGGTTCATTCTCAAAAACTGACGTAGCAAGAGTTGTTGTAAATTGTCGGATTGGCATAAGGATATGGTGCAATGTTGCATATAGGGAGATTGCATGCAACCATGATTATTTCCTCATGCCAGAGACCCAAAAAATGGAATAGAGGCCTATCTGATTCGGGAACTAGTCAGGGGTGTGCCAAACTCCCAAATGTAGGGGTGGTTTTGGCACACTATTGTCCATTGAAGCTAATATTATGCACCCTGATTTTTAAGGTCAGAGGTGCTGTACCACTTGTAATAATATAGACGAACACGTAATAGTCCAGGGCCCCAGGGAGTGGGGTACGGGGGGATTGCTCCCCAAGCAAAATAGACAAGAAGTAAAAATATATATATATAGTAAAAAATATTTCTAAAGATAATAAACAATATAATCGATGTGAACAAATGTGTCATGTTCAGCAAATTGCCCCAAGTCTGAGAAAAACGGGAAACATTTTACTAGTTTTACACATTCTGACTGTGTTTCAGATGGCGTTTAAACGCTGGAATACGTTTTCACATGCACAAGCTCATTTTTAAATTTCCTCGGGCCCGGACCCCGCTAGAAGGACCACGCCATCGGCGCTCGCTTCGCCTGTCCCCCAAGTTTTCCAAGGCTCGCTACGGCCCTGTATACATGTTTGCATTATGCAATTGATTGTAATCCTCTAAATGAAGTTAGTGAAGTACTACTGAACACGCGCGCACCCTTAATTTGCTCCATAATACAAAAATGTGCTGTGACTTTTATTTTCCTAAGTAATCCAACTTTTACATATTCAATGCAGTGTATAATCATTAGTGAAGGGCAAATTAAAAATAAGTGTAAAAAAACCTACAGAAGGATGCATGACCAAAATATCCTGCACAGTGTTTAGTCGGGAAAAAAACTCCCGAACATTTCGCTTCTGAAAAAATTCTTGCTCAGACCAAAACGTCCACCCATCCCCCCCTCCCCTCAAAAGTTAAATGAACGGCCCCTATAGTGTTTTGTTCAAGGACACAATACCATGGTCTGACCGGGTTCGAACTCGCGGCCCCAGGATTACGAATCGAACACGCTAACTGCTCGGGCACTGTGCCAACGGTGTACCCTGTTTTTGGTTTATTTTTATTCTTTATGCCGCGAATTTCAAACGCATACATGTTCCGTGCTCAAGGAGTAGTTCAGTGGTACAAATACCAGCATTTCGAAAACTCTAGCGCTTTAAATTTCTTCAATACTTAGAAATTGCGGCTTCACGCACCAATTCTGGTAAACAAACAATTTCCTACATGGCGACTGTACTCTGGGACAGCATTCCCATATATTTAAAAGATCTCAATGTCTTCAAAACAGTTAAAACGTTATTTGTTGACTAAATGTCAATCTCAAACCCCATAATCCTCTTTACTTGACTTCACTTCTCCTCCGTTAAAGTTATGTTTCTCACATTCTATTAAAACTTAAAAAAACAGGAGACTGAGCCAGCACTCGAAAACTGAAAAGTTTACCAGTCTCCTGGTTTACATAGAAACAAATATTGTTCTGTACATATCGAAGTTAATGTAAAAAAAAAAGAAACGTAAATTTATATGACAAATGTACTAGTCAAGTTGCATAATAATAAAGTTGTTTTTGTAATAACACATCACCTATCAGACCTGGGCTGACATTCACCGAAAAGTCGCAGAACTGCTAATACCTTAATATACTTCCATCGTGTTCGGCTCTCCCTATCGGCTCTCCCCTTCAGTGTAGCACCTGTCCATACCTACACGTAAATCTCGACACATGCACTCTAAACACTTTGCTCAATCGTTTTCTCGTACCAATGTGCCAAGTTCAGTTTTATTCCAAGGGCAATAGCTGTGTGGAACAACTTACCCCAGTCAAATGTCGACCTCATGCAGCGACACTGCGAATGCGTTTGAGGATAAACTTAAACTAAATTATTTATATCAATGTGTTGTGTATTGTATATCGGTTTCCGAGGTAACACAAAAAAATTTAATTGAAGTGAAGCGGCATAATATCTTTTTATATGCGATATCGTCGCTCGTGCAAAAAATCGTGTTTATATACTTATAACATATGTTATTTCTGCTAAAATGAGGTTGATTTTCTTGAAATGAAAGAAAAGAGTAGACAAAATTAAAGCTTTGATTGTTTCATGGCTAAACGAAAAAAATTTAAAAACATCCACCGCGGACTTGAACCTCGGAACCTCTGCTTGTAAGGCAGATGAACTAAACACTATACCACGGATCGTTCTGCCTACCGTGGCAGCCAAGCTCGACACGGAGAAGAAATAGAACAAAACCAAGACCTCAACCTTGGGGCTTTCGCCCGAGTAAAAACTAGAACCTAAAATAGTCATAAGATTTTCCAGTTAGATGCTACTGAGTCTTAATTGTCACAATTTTTCTGTTTCCAAGTCTCTAGTTCTAATACCTGTGGGTTTCTTTTGAATCTCAACTGCTTAAGAGTGGCTTGTTCCTTGCTAATTCCTTCCAAATCTATTGTTAGCACAAGTAGTCTTCAAGTATTGTAATCATTTCTCGACCTTGGGAACTTGTTCGCCAATAGAAATTTTGAAAAAATCTTTTATGGCTGAAATGGCTTTGTAAGGAAGCAAACTGATAAGAAAAAAGAGAAGAAAAAGCGTTTTAGCAATTTTCTTATTTTCAACACTTTAAAGTACTATTCTAAGACACTGAAAGCTAAAAATATGTAATCATTTACGTATAATATTCAAAACAACAATAATATTGTTAACATTAATAAAATAATACCAACAGTTAAACATTAATGGCAGATAACAATTGTTGATATCTATACTGCTGTCTAATTTCAAAGAACAAAACGTATTAAAACACAAACTGCTGCAGAAACATAACAGTTTACCATGAGGCTGAACATGAAACAGTTTACCACGAGGCTGAACATGAAAACGAGGCTACATTATATATTTTAATATTTCAAGAATATTGTCAATTTCAACAATAATAAATCATAATAATAACATTAATCCTCTGAAACTCAGTGATCAGCAATCTTTTAAAAGCAAAATCTCAGCCCCCCCTCCCCTTCCCCTCTTCCCAATTGCCACCCCTCCCCAATCTCTTTGTCCCACACCATAGAAAAAGTAATGTGCTCTGTTTAGTTCAAAAGATGTTGAAAGCAAGCAGCCTCCTTACCAATATAAGTAATTGTTAATGGCAAAACTGCGAGGCACGTAAACCTTGGATTCATTCTTCAACACACCATCAATTGTTTGTTCGGCCACAAACTCTGCCGTTAAAACTGGGTGGAGCTGGGAAAACCTGCAGCAAAATCAAGAAAACAACCCTCAGTTTAGGTAAGTTCCTTGAACACTGAACCAATTATGTATTAAACAAATTATTATAAACACAGATGTTGATTCGATGGGAAGATTTTTGAAAATAATTATACAGTGTAAGGGATTAGTATTTTAACACATATTAAGTTTTACCTTCAATACCCTTGCCCTTAACAATTTGGAATTTTTATCCTGGAATGCTAACCACAACAAAATCACGAACAGAATACCAAGGTACATATTAAATTCATCCTGTGGGATGATTTTACTATATATAGGCCTCAAATTTTTTTCATAAACTTGAAAAATATTTATAATGCTTCTTCAAACTTTTTTCAAAGCAAGCTTTTAGTGTTTCGCCCACACAGCACTTGCTCACATACCTCATTTTTGGATACCAGGTCAAACCAGTGTCAATGAAGAATGGCAGAACACATGTTGTCTTGATGCCATCTACTCCAATCTCACTAAACTCATTTTTCAGTGCATCCATAAAACCCACAGCAGCAAACTTTGAAGCAGAGTAATCAACAAGAAATGGTGTTCCAAATTCACCTGCAACTGATGCAATGCTTACAATGTGGCCAGAATTTCTTTCCATCATTGATGGTAGGAAGCATCTTGTTGTCTTAAAGATGAGAGAAACAAGAATATAAGCATGATTCTTGTGGGATCTGATTGGAGTAAAAAAAAATCTTCAGTACTTATTGTACATGCGTACTAATGATAATTAGAAGCTAAATCCTTTATTGAGCCAACATACGCTCATTAGGTTGGCATAAATAGATCTCTGGTTTCTATTTGTGTTAAAAGTAAATGAGATTGAGTCTTTAACTGGCTCCCCCTGGACAGGAAACTAATCCATGGGTGGTTTAAGCCCCCAGCAGAAGTTGCTACTTGACTTAGAACAAGTCATACTCAAGGACATAACACAGTGATTTGACCAGGGCTTGCAATTGCAAACATACAGGATTATACTATAAGTCCAGCAAACAGGCTGTTCAGCTAGGCCACTGTGCAGCTGACAACAAATATATAGAAAGAGCCAGTAAGACAACGACTAACAACAGATATATGAAAATGTGTCCTGTTTGAAACCTTTTCACCATTTAATATTAATAAATAAATTAAATAGTAAAAATAATAACAACTTTATTATCGCATCATTTGTTCTAGCTTACATGCAAGCAGTAAGCTAACTGGGGACACGTACCTAACTGCTATTAAATGCATTAATTGAAAAAAAAAACTAAATAAGTTTTTAAAATGCGATAAATGAACTTTTCAATCTATACCCCTAGCCCAGTGAAAAATAAGTTTTTCATTTATTTTATACAAAATTTTATTGTTTTTCAATACATATCTTATTCAGGGGCAGCAGAGCAATTTTTAGGGTGGGGGGCAAACTGAGAAGTAATTTTACATCATCCTCTTACAAATTAAAGTCAGAGAAAAAAGTAGGGGGGGGGGATAATTGCCCCTGTTGCTCCCCAAGCTCCATGGCCCCTATTATTAAGCTATAAATCACATTCATACATTTATTTACATTTACACATGTGTGTATATAAAATGTTCAAAAAAAGAAACTAGCAGAAAAAATAAAAATAAAACAAACACTTTTTAATTAAACTACCCGAGCCCAGTTGTTCAAAAGACGATTAGCCCTAATCCACAGTTAATTACCATGACAATAAATAGATTTTAGCAAGATTTAATCCTGGTTTAATGTTATTAAATTGGCTTTCAAACAACTGGCCCCTGATATCTGTCATGAAGATGACACACATTTGTTGTCAAACTTTCAAGACAGATAAAGATTCGTAAAAGTTCTTACCCAAAAGTGTGCTGTTGCATTGATATCCATAGTTCTCTGTATATCTTTATCTGTCAGCTTCAACAACCTTCGACCATTTAAGATGCCAGCATTGTTTACAAGGATATCTATCTCCCCAGCTTCCCTCTTCACTTGTTCTGCAGTGCGACTTACTTCATCACTGCTACTCACATCACAAACATAGGCATGCACTTCCTTACCCATAGCTCTCACTTCAGCGGCAGTCACATCATTATTTCCTACAATTTTTAAGATAAATTAGAGAAGATTTAAAAAAAAAAACGTTTTAACCCAGTGATAAAACCAGCCTGATCAGTATATATCAATAATTCTAGCTTCTCCTTGCAAAACTCACATTATCATTAATAAAAGTAAGATAGTTAAAAATAATGAGATAATAAGATATTATTAAAAAAGAAATCCATGACTGCAGATGAAAAACAAATTTTATACTAATTTAATTTTATGAAAAGAATGGGTCTAATTAAGTTGGGAAAATTTAGTGACAAGTCAAATTAATTTTGATAAGGGTTAGAGCTAGTTTTTTTAAACTGATTGCTAGAGTTTCAAAATAGCATTAGTAACAAGCAATCAAAGCACATGTATGCTGTAAACTATAAAAATCATTCGTGCACAAATAGCAATTTTGCATACTATTTGCAGAAACTCATTTTAATGCCATCGTAAAAGTGAATGTTGGGTTGTTGGAAATCCACCCCCCCCCCTCCCTGTATCCGCCCCTCAACTTTACATGACGTACAGCAGGGACAGCAGAGCTACAGTATGGGTCTAGATGGGCTTTAGCTCCACCAATAATTTTGTCCAAAGAAAACTAACAGAAATTGAGGATGACCAAACTTGGTTTGGTCTGATAGAAACAAGTGAATTTTGGTGGTGATCTCGGAAGTTAGAAATTTAAAAATTTTCCAAGGGAGCATGTCCCCTGACCCACCTAGAAAGCCCATATGCTAGCTATTTGAAAGCCCCACCAATCCCAAATAGCTCTGGAGTCCCTGATAAGTCCATGGTGGGGAAGGGGTTAAGATGATTTTGAATGTCTATGAGCTAGTGCATTGAATCCACAAATTTCAAGCTTGGCAACTGGAGTTGCACAGAGAAGCCAATTGGATTGAAACATGTTAAATTTGTTCACTTCACTAGTCTGCCGTTGCTTTAAACAAAGTATGCAGAGTGAATAAAAATCTCAGCTAACAGCAATTATCCAAAATAAACTCAAATCTTGTATAATTTTGAGTAAACTAACCACAAGTTTTGATGTCTCTTGATTAATATCAAAGGTTAGTCAAGACCATCTGCTATTTAATTAATTTTAGAATTAATGTGGTTCTACCTTCTTGTTTCAATGATAGACGGATACAGTTTTAATATAATATATAATTATATAATAGTCAGTCCAACCCTCAAATTACTAATAAACCTTTGTCTAAGGCTTACAGTTTTAAAGAAGCTCCCCTATCCCAAAACAAAGGCAAACATGCTAAAATATAGGATGTTTTGTGGACATCAAAAACATAATGTATCAATGGCCAGGTTTTATCTGTTTCAGCTTTGGAATAGTGCTGGTAAAAAAAACAGAGAAACACAACCTGTTTGGTAAACAGACTGTAGACTTCATGTTTTTGTCTTTGGCTATTAAAACTTTTTAAATACCCCCCCCCCCTCTCCCTACCTTTCTAATGAGCCCACTTCTAGGAGGTCTACAAATAAAAATTAATTAGCCCCTTGGGGGCTTAATAGAACATAAATATTGTGGTAGTTGATTAAATAATTTATAATTCTTTTTTGCCCAAAATGGTCAAGAGTGATAAAGAAAAAAAATTATAAATGACTAATAAAAGGGCTGATCCTGATAACAGGGTTTAACCCATAGGGGTTAAAAAAGTCAGGTAGTTGGTGACTTTGAAAGTAAAACTAGCAATATGTCAGTCAGAAAAGGTATATTGTTACCTTAGAAAACATACCTTTATTGATATCCCAAAGCACCAACTTTCCCACATCCAATTTTGCAAACTCCTTGGCTAATTTTCTCCCAAGGCCTCCACCAGCACCTACAGTTCAAATAATTATCAATTGTCATAGTGGCTGAGATCCAGGAGGGGGGGGGGGGCTAATGTCCCAAAAACTATTTCATTTTCTTCTTTAAGGGCATTTACAATTTCATATAATTTATACATCTGTGCCATCCCACCACCCTTTTGGAAGTCCTGGATCTGCAACTCTGTTATTTTAACTTTGATCTTAAATTCCTATTAAAGATGTATTAATTTTCTTTTTCTTCTTTAAAGCCATTCACAATTTCATATACACATCTGTGCCCCCACCCCCCCTCCCCCTTTTTTTGGAAGTCCTGGATCCACCACTATGTCATTTTAACTTTAATTTTCAATTCCTATTGAAGAGTGTGAATTTTCTTTTTCTTCTTTAAGGCCATTTACAATTTCATATAAACATCTGCCCCCTCCCCCAATCCCCTTTTAATGGAAGTCTTTTAATGGAAGCCCTTGATCCATCACTGTGTCATTTCAACTTTAATCTTCAATTCTTATTAAAGAGTATTAATTATAATCGTCAACAATATTTTGGTGACTTGGATAAAAGTGGTAACTAAATACTGGGAAAACACACTTCACTGTACAGTAATGTAAGTAATGGATGGAGCTGCGAGCATTTAGAATTCACTAGAAGTATGCCCCATCACGCAATTTTACCAACACGCCTTATGCATGGTGACGTCAAACTAGTCAGTTTCACCCCCAAGCCTTGTGTTCAAGAAATAAGTGTGAGCTTTTCGCACGTGCAAACCGTATTCACGAAAAATTATTTTCATTATATAATTTTATTTTATGTTATATTATATCATATTATATTGTACTACATTATATCATTGTTATCATTTGTGGGCTCTTTGGAATTTGATTTTTGAATTATTCACACTTTCGTGATTCGAAAGCGAACTTGATGGTGTTTGACATAAACATGCAAATATTAAAGCCTATTAAAACAAGCTAAGGCAATATAAAAGCAAACAAACACTATTTCAAACCAAACATATTTTGCTTATTTGCTGAATGGCAAGTCACCCACAGCAATTCCACAACAAGCAAAGGTATTTCAAAAAGAAAGGAAAGAATTCTGAGTATTCTAAGCTAAGCTTCAGGTAGCGAGGTAGCGTGCTCTCGTATCCCTCGTCACGCTTCTTAACTTTCAAGACGCAACTCAATTTGGAAAACCTAATACATTCAAAACCATACCCGTAATCAAAACTGTCTGTCCAGTAATACATTTGCGGTCAACAGGAATAAATGTCCCCAAAATGCTTTCAAAAATGTAGAGAAAGATTTTTGCGATCAGCACCAATATCTCAAAAAACAACCACATCCTATCGAACCAAACAAGGTTTTAGGAAGGTTCGCCGAGAGCCTGGTACGGCTGGCCTTTTCCCTCCCAGTCTCCCCCTCTTTCTTTGGGCCCTGCTTACATTGAACATTTTTGGGGGGGGATGAAGCCAGAATATTCATATTCATTTCGGAATATATCCCAAGTATTCTTATAATATTCCAGAGGCAAATGTTCCCAAATACTCATATTCCCTGGTCTGGCTGGCCTAATATTCATATTCCGAGGTCAAAACTGAGTTCAATTTTCTTGTTCCGAGGCCAAGAATATGCGAGTATTCCTAACCCTATAAATCCGCTTTAGCAAAATCATACTAGTAGTCTATCATGAATGCTGCATTATGATTGGCTACGCTACTCATAGGTTATTAGTGATAGCCAACGAGTAGCGAAAAGCGCCGGATTTGAAAACAAAAACAACGGCGGCTGAATCGCGATTTGCGGAGGTTTCGGATGAGTTTTTGAGCTCTTTATTAGAAACATCAGTACCAAAAGCCACTAAGAAGTCAACAAAATATGGGATGAAGATTTTTAATGGTAAGAACAAAGAAAAACAAAGTGAAAATAACAATTTTCAACGTTTTTTCGACGGACAAATTAAGTTACAATGTTGACAATTTAAAAGTTCAGAAACAATGAATGAACGTAATTTTTGTTACAGAACGGTTTTCAAGCCAAACAAAGTTCACAACTTCAATAGAAGAAATGTCCAAAGTATGATTTTACTAAAACAATTAATGTTATTTATCCCCCGAGAACGTTACATGCATCTACCTCACGAACTGTTTTTGCAGCTTTGTCAAAAGAAAGCTAAATGCTTGGTTTGAGCGACCTTTGTTATTAAACGAAGTTTTTCTGATACGTAAACAGTTCTCTCAACGAAACCTCCCCAGAGATTTTCGCACGGCGAAAATGATCTGGCGGCATCAATTTTATGCAACCATTTGTTATGATTTTGTATCCAGACTCTACCATACCCTTCACCGAACGAGACACGGAACGGAGGCGAAAACTACACCTCTCATAAGACAAACAAGAAAAAGGGAAACTCACTTTCGGAAGAAATTTGCCAAACCGGGACACTCGAATCTGAGCACAGGTAGCCCAAGCTATGTTTGTGTCGCTATTGTATCTAATATGCAAACGTATCTGGGAATTTTACATTTTCTCTCGAAATTTCATTGAAACGAAATTGAGTTACTGTGTTTTTCAACCATTTTGTGATGTTTTAAGTAATTCAATGATTCAAAAAGAAACCTACTCAAAACACCAAAAATGATTCAAAGGACAAAAATTACAATTAGGTATTTCACGACGTGTTCATTTCAATTCATCACGGCAATAACGTTTCGAGTCAAACTGTAAAATCCCATAAATTTGTTTCATAGATCACATCTATAAATACAATATCGTCACAAGCACAGCCTTGGCCTACCTGTGGTTCACTACAAAAATTTATTATACAAGTTTGTTGAAATTCTTGAGCTAGAATTTTTTAAAACACGATTTTACCACCGAAACACAGCGTGACTGTGCATGGGCAGCAGAATCGGGGTGATCGGGGGGGCCCCCCCCCCCCCCCCCCCAAATAATTTTTTGGTTAACCACAATAACTTTTGAATAGTTGTTTCAGATCAGTTATAACAAACTATCAAAATTTCCACTGTGCTATCTTTTTGCTTCCGATCCGCCGCAGATGCTACACATGTTTTAATGAACTGGATGCCTTTTCAATTTATACGGTTTTTCCTCGCTCGAACAATAATATTCTCAGTATTTTTCAACAGATGATATCTATTTGTTAAAATTATGTTAAACAAAAATTCAGTTCATATATAGTAAAAGGTTGTAGTTTATAAGTTTAACCTATCGACGTAACTAAACTAATATATTATGCATACTGATTACACTTCTCGAAGAAAGGTCGTGACATGTATTTCACTTATTCACGATTATATGTTCTGGAAACATTGATTTCGTGAAGGTATGCAAGAATTTATCTTACTTTGGTTTAAGCTTACGTTGTAAAAACTATATTATCTTTTTCAAAAACATTTTCATAGCCGGCTCGCGAAGGGCCAAGTGGAATAACCTTTTTTTGCTTAAAGCTTTTTAAAATATTTCATCTTAGTTATACACCAACGTGAGTGTCTTCAGTTCAACTTTAAAACATCTGCATGGAAATATGATTTTTTTTTTTTCAGAAAACAAACGAACGGTTAAATGCATTGTTGAGCAATGGAGGGCCTCCTGAAAGAAGCCTCAAACGTCCGATCCCAATAAAATTAATTAACTGTTATTCTTTTTACATGGGGTTTTAAAACTTGCGTTGATACTTAGCTGGATCAAGCTAAAGCGCTCTTAACGTCAGCACTTGAAAAACTCAAGTTATCAAATTTTCGTTGAATGCACCCGTCACTAAGCCGAGATTCTGAGGCGGCCCTCTAAAGTGTCGGCAAGTTGAAAATGTGCCTCAAACTTACTAACCTGTGTAACATCAGTTATCGCATCGTGTTTGAACTTTATACTGAAGCGGCGCATGATGGCATGGCGATCGCGCGATGCGTTTCAGTTACACTAGTACTTACATTCGACCTGCAATTAACACGTAAACGGGCGCTTCGATAAATATAGCTTCCTACGTAAATGTCTGACAATTTGCGTCAAACCGCGAAGTCTATTCTAAATAATCATGTGACATGTATACAGTTTAGCACGGGATTTGGGATATTTGTCCAATAGCTGAATTCACACGCTTAGCTGCTATCTAAACCTAAATTGTCTCGTTTGTTTATTATTATTTTTGTAAAGTTTGTATCCCAAACTGTTTTTGACCTGACGTGTGCCAAAACCTATAGACATTGTAATCCTATTTCAACAAACAGCTTAAAATTTCTCTCGCTCAATATTGACCAACTGACAACTTCTGAGAGCCCATCACTTTTACTCATTGTCTTTTGAAAAATAGTTACATAATGTCACGAAAACCATGTTTGTAAACCCGAAGATGGGTAGAACAAACATTCTTAACAAAAAACCTTTCATTTGATTCCGGAACGTGCACAAGAAAGCCACACACGGCTAGGTTCGCCGGATTACTAAACGCATTTCGTGGCTAACACGCTTTTAACGGCAAAATTTAGGCTGAGATTGCCCAGAAAATAAAGAAAAAAGCTAAGAACATTACAATAACCACCGTTTTCAGACAATTATATATACTCGTTAGTTTCGCAACGCAAAACCAACTCGTTCGCGCGCTTACTCGCTCCGTTGCACGAATCTTTATCTTCAAGATTCGCGAGTAAATTTCCGTACGCGGGCACTTCATCGAAGTATTTTCTATACACCGCTAGATGAACAATAATCTAATAAACAATAACGTATTTTTAGCGCGTCTTTTTATTGTTCCGGGTAACTATGACACACTGTCAGAAATATTAGGAAATAGATTCAACTCAGTGCTTAAACTCTTTCACCTCCATCATAACTTCATCGATTGTCCGTATCTTCCCCCATACAATTTCCGAAACTCAACCGACTTCAGTAACAAGTCTATATCGGCTAACATCCGTTACGCTTCGCTCTTTCTTCTGACATGCATTAAAAGATAAAGAAAACACAACAGAATCAAAGATTCACCTGTGACGCAGAGGCGTTTATTTACAGTATTTACAAAATGAACTAATATAGCGACTAAAAAAATTAACTGCCGGGTTAGGACTGGAGAAGCTATTTCTTATGGGTATTAAAACTGAGCACTGGAATAAGAAGACGGCGAGTCTATCATGAAGAACTGCTGTTGATAGCCTCACAGGTGATACTGACGCAAAACCATAAGAAGCCAAACACACATAATTTGCGTTTTGGCAATCTTTGTATTGCTGCATGTGTCCCGTCCTTTTTGTCGTAGAAATGACATGTCCAAATTGATAATACGTTTTCCCAATAACTCTTCTTGAAATTTGTGACAAAAAGCAAAAAGGAATAAAAACAGCGCGCTTGTTATATGTCGTCAATATTTCATTATTGTATAAACTTAGAAAACGCTAACTACAGTTACAGTTCTTCATGTAACGTTTGTAACACAAAAGGAGCAGCATCTGGCAGTTTTCGTTTGTATACGTGAAGTGTTTACAGTTCGTAAGTTTCTTTTTTTCAAAGATTTAGTTCGTAGGAGTTGTAAGGAAGGTCGCGAAGGAGCGAGGAGGCTGGATGCGGAATGCTGGAGAACATACTAAATCCCGCCTTTGTGTAAAGTGAAATTGCAGGAGCCTGGGCCCCAGTGGTACTGAGAATAATCTTTTTGTATCCATATTCTCTGGAAAAAGCTAAAGATTTCTGCAAGAGTTTCTTTGCTATTCCCAGGCGTCGCGTTGATCTTGATACTGACATTCTCTGCAATTCAACAACTCCTGTTGTGTGGCTTTCGTTGTGTACGACCCCTACCATTCCGACTATTTGTCCCTTCAGCTCTGCGACCCAAAAATGCGAACCTTTCCCGTTAAAGTAGGCACTGTCGATGTCCATTAAGTCTGTATTGAGACAGTAACTGATATATTTGTAGCATTCTACGTAAATGTGAATGTACAGCATTGCCGACAGAACCGCAACAGCTAACAAATACACTGGCAGGACAGCGTACGAGTACTTGACAGCAATAGCCAAAACCAACACGCCAAAGCAGCCAGCATAGCGTAGAAACCGCGGGAGAGTTATCTTTAATGCGGGATTTGCAATCTGCCACATGCCTTCTGCGAAGAGTTCTCGACACTCGCCATAGTCGTAGGACTTGTACGAGCGGATGATGACTTGGTTTTCATGCGAGGAGCTGTGCTTTGCAGGCACCGTTTCGCAAAAAGGACTTGGACTCTGAGGAGCCATTGTGCTTTCCACGAAGCAAACCATTGCTGTTGAAAAACAAAAAGACAATAGTTAAATTGATTATGCCAACCCAAACAAATGTATCATTTACAATCGCCTATTAACCTCCTCGAAGCAGTTTATTTCGTTTTGTAGTCTGGCCAATAATATTTAGATATCCAGACAAACATTTTGTCAAAATTCTCGCTGCGAGAATATTTAAACATCGAGAAAATCAACAGTTCGAACAACATCAGTGTATAAGTTTATATAAAGCTATCAGGAAGGGTTAATTAACGAAAGAAAAATTTTCTTGTGAAAATAGCTCTGAATAACAACCGTATATCAACATAATTTATCTAGCTTGCAAAAGCTGGGCAAGCGTTTATCCTCCCCAAACTAGTAATCGGATTAGTCAATGTTTTTAAGGTGACTTCCACACAGAGTTCAAAGTAGTTTATCACGATCTAACCGAACTCGACTAAAACGTGAGGTCAGCAGAGTTCACCGCGCATCAGATTAATTTAGACATCACGTTTTTACAAAAGTAGTCATAATTTCAAAAATTCCGTTTCCTCGTTAGTTGCAGAGTTTCCTGTTTGTCTAAGCAGGGGCTTACACTGAGTTGAAGTGTGCATGTTTCCCGGCAGTACTGCAAGAAGACAACAGAAGGGTCTGTCGAGTTTTCACTAACTCGCTCATCTCGTGCTTTCAAAACGGCGAACTTTAAGGCATGAAAGTTTGTAAAAGGCAAATATCTAAGTAACGAAACAGGAACATGAAACAAACTATTAATAGTCTACAGATATTTAAGGAAATTGAAAGAAAAAACACATGGTACATAACAAGGTTACATTTAACTTTTCACTTGAAAAGGTACTACTATAGTTTCGCTATAAATTTGAAAAGAAATTTAAACTCATGCAAAGCATCTCTGTAAGTGTAACATCTCTAGTTTTTCGAGCAGCATAATTTTAAAAAATGACCAATCAAAAACTTAACTTAAAAGACAAAGTACTACAAACCAGCCTTTCTTTTAGATTAATTGAATATTTAAAGCATATCTTAACCAAGACTGTCTTTTGACAGCGACAATAATGAGTAGTACCCAATATAAGTTTTGTTGCGTACGTCTTTCAATACACGAGACTAACAGCGTGACCTTAAACAGACAAGTAGTATAAACATCACGTCCGCAAACTCAGTGCTTGTACAAAGCATAAAGCCTTTTTTCTTTGAGTTTAGATATTTCATAAGGCATTCATTCTTCGAGTTTCCAACGAAACAGCAAAAACAAAAAACCAGCTGAGTTTGTTTTCAAACAATAAATGACTTATGGCAAGGATTTGAGAGGATCACTGCTGAAATATAAGGAACGTGACCTCCTAATTTTTGTTATTTCTGCAGGATACACAAGCATTGTTTGAGCGCTATAGAAGACGCAAACTGTTGACAAAATAGAACAAGAAAGAAAAAGGCTATTCACTACAGGTCGTTCATTTCTATTCAGGAACAGCGGAAATGCGTTGTCTCAACCGTATCCTTGTTTTTAACTTCCTAGCATCTATATTTAGACGAAATTGAAGTAAATAGGAGTTCGTGCATGAAGGATTTGTTCGGACACGTCCGAGAGTATAAGAAAACGGACACGGTTAGAACTAGAGCACAAAATAGAAAATGTGTTTATGCCAGAACAGATTTCTAATCGTCGATGTTTTACGGCAACTGTAAACAATGCCCTGGGCTATCACGTATTTTGAGCACGAACTGCACGCCCAAATGTTGGTTCCGAAAATGAGGGAGCATATCGGATAAAACAGTGAGGATTGGGATTGGCAGGAAAATCCTTAAACCTGCGAAATAAACCTTTACTTACTTTTACGTAGATCTTTGTGTTCAACTGAGCTTTGTTTGTATTCGTCAAACTCGAGTCTTGCACTCTGGCCTGGCTCGTTTGGCATGAAGTACTGAAGCCTGCAAACGTTTCGTTCTGTCGACAAAAATTGAAAACACAAAAGGAATTAGACTCCCCTTCAAATGGAGTTTGGAGAAGCTACAAAGGCAGGAAAAACCACTCACATCGTTTGTAAACTCAAAAGCCCAACAAGGTGCGTGCAAGTCGTGATAAAACGTCTCCTCAACTCAGTGCGACGCGAACTCCGCAGCCGAGAACAATCACTGAGCGACTGAGATGGAACGCAAGTAAACAGCTCCTTATAAAGCCGCTTGGCGATATTTGTCACTTATCACCCTGCGTGATGGTATCGACAATGTGTTTTCCCGCCCCCGTTTTGATTGGCTGGTTTTGTAACTCGTTTCGCAATAATCTCCGATTAGCACGCCTGGGAATATAGTACGTGAGGGTTTTTTGAAAGTTACGTGAGGTAAATTTGAGTCGTAAATGTATCTTTTAGGATTAGGAAAGAGCCCAGACACAGAAAAACTTCTATTGAATAAATAGAAATGAAAGGATGCGATACGAATAAAGTTTTTTGATATGTGTTATTTTCTTCTTCAAAAGTTTACGGCTCATGTCATGCACTTATGCCTAACTTCGGCCTACGCTGTCTAGTATTGGATGAAGTGCTGATTCACGACCACTTTGTCGGTTTTTACGCCACATTAATATCAAGCAGGCTTACAAAGTTCACGGAAACACGTTTATTGGGAAGGTTGTCAGATACAAGTGATAGCAAAAATAATGAGTTTAGTGTTCTATTTCCTCGATTAGTTTACGGTAATTTGATCAGGATTATTGAAAAACAAACAAAATTTATAATAAAACACAACGTTGTTTGCCAGGAAAACAAAACAGGCAGACTATAGGGATTTCCAAATTTGCCGAAACAAAGGGTCAAAACTTTTAGATATTTCAGTGGCCGGTGACTAGAATAATTAGGAAAGCTAAGACGGAACCTAACGTACAGTTGTTAAAATCAAATCTAACAAGCATTTTTGAAAGCAGAACTGCATGTATTTTTCAAAAAAAACCCATCGATTTCATCACACGTCTACAAACTAACTCATGCATTAGAATGTTCAAGGCTGCGTTTTTAATTTTAGAGGCTGGTTCACTTTGTCCCTCAGTCAAGCCAAAATTGAGATAGTAATTTCTTTTCCAAGGTAAATTTTACGAATTAAACGGTTGCAGCTCAAATAAGTCTCTGTGAGGCTAGCGCTGGAAATAAAATGTTGATTAAAACTTAATCCTGTGGTTTAGTTCTAATCTTTGAACTTTAGTTCTAACTTTGAACAACTGGGCCGAGAATAATTACCACGAATCTAAAGGAATAATTAAAATAAATACCAAGAGATGTCAACTCTCTAGCATCATGCTCTCTCGCATTAAACAGAAGCTTTCCTGCATATCAAACAAATGTAATTATCAAGTTTTTGAACTTTTGGTGTAATGAAACGGACGAGCTTCTTGGGATTTTAATCAAACACCTCTCAGAAATAAAGCTGGAAATTAAGGTCGTGTTAGTTCCGATTGGGACCAACCATTTCAACCGAAACCGTTTTTAGTCTGGGTTTGATTGAAGTTTCCAATAAAACACTTTTCCGTTCTTTTTCAGTGGAAGCGTTTTCTAGCCTTTCCGGCCAGGGTCATGCAGAGTTGGTTGAAATGGTTGATCAACTAAACCAGCCGAAAACGGCTTTTCCCAACAGAACACGCAATAACTCAACCAACCAAAAGGTTTGTCCCAATAGGACATGACCTAAAGAGCTTAATACAAACGGCGCAAATTATCCACTAGCACGTGGAGTCCAAGTCTAAGGTACGAGAAATCACGCGATGCCTCTATATTGTATTCTTATTTCAAGCACGTTATCTCCTTTTAGGCTGGTATTTTGCTCAAAATATGAAAAAATATCTAATAGAAAATCAAATCTATACATGCAGAATATCGAGTGCGAGATATTGGCTTAAGTTAGTGAAGTCAACACGCGCGTGAGTTGCTGCATGTCGGCACTCGGTACTTAAATACTTAAGCGGATCGTGAAAGTTCTCGATAAGTAAACAAACTAAATACTTTGATCAGTTCTCTCATTGGCAGAACTCCAAAGTGTAAAGTAGTTGTTTTAAATAGCTAGCTGTATGTAGTCTGAAAGTGCACTCAAAATGGTTTTGCCACAACGTGCACACCAGTTTTAAAATCCTTCTGAGGTGCATACGAAGTAAAAAACTTTTAATTCAGTTTGATAAACCTTGCTAAATTAGGAAAAGCGGTGAAAAATGTTTGTCAAATTTAATGTTTTCCACTGGCGACGTCACGAGTGGTTCCGACAAATTTGCAATTGCATTTTCAAAAATGCGCTGCTAATCCGTAACCTTTTGATGAATTTGAGCCTCAGTTTTGATCTATTTACCTCAGGATACATCATCAGCCCAAATCTAGCTCAAGTTTATCCAAAGGTTATAATGGATTGGCAGTACATCTTATAAAGAACTTTGCAAATCCGTCGGAAACACTCGTGATGTCATCAATCGAAAATTTTAATTACTGCAGTATCTTAAGAACCATAAGAGATTTTGACAATTTTTTTTCACCCCTATTCCTAATTTAGAAATGTCTATCAGTTGAAGTAATAAAACTTTTCAACTCGTATGCACTTTAACTTATATTAAAATAAGCATGCGCAGAGAGCAAAAGTCAGTTTTCAGATGCGTACAGAATTTAAGTTGCTCTGAAGAGCTCGGAAACCTAAATTAAAAGATGTACTTTAGAGAGTGAAGTGCTTCGAGCTGAAACTATTTGCTTTCATTTATTTTGTAGTGGCCTACCGGGTTTAGCGACGAAAGCGAGGTCAGTAGATTCAAATTAAATGGTAGCAAAGTCTTATTATAATATATTAAAGGTGACCATTGGTTAGTGACGTATCAAGAGGAGACAACATGATTTTATGAGTCTTTCAGTTTCAGCTCAGAAGCTTCACAAGGAACTTAGCCTGGTTCGTTGCCTCGTCGTGCAACTTATTCAGCAGTTTTTTTTTTGAAAATCAAAGTACTAGATAGGGTAAAAAGTAAACGACATCATTTCAAGGGATTTTGGGTTCAAGTTACATCGAAACACGACACGAATTTGTATACAATTTTTTAATTTTTAAAAATAATTTATTTTATGTGAATATATTGCCGGTTTTTACCTAACGTCGAAGCGGCCTATTGGCGACCTTGAACTAAAAAATTTTAATTTTTTTACTTCTGTGTGGGACACCAACATCGCCCCTCTAGTCTTTTGTCTTTCGCATCCCTAAGGAGTACGTGAAAACCAAGAATTAAAAGTGAAATTTGCCAAATTTTAAGATAAATAAAATTTTAAGAATAACGCGGAGGCACAGATTTTGTACAAAATGTTGACCGCTTCGTCGGCTTTTCTGTGACATCTTTACATATATCGGATGAGTTTAAAGAGTCTGACTTTTGAAACTGAATGGTGTAGTTTGGTTCGGACAACTAATGAATGCCACCGATTGATGACAACCCGTTAATGCTATTCGTTATAACAGTAATTTTAAAAACGGAAGTCCCATGCCACTGATTTTAATTTTCCGACCACTGGAAAGAATATTTTCAGCTTAAAATCGGCCAAAAACTAAAAACACCCAGCCACAAATATTTTTAGAACAATATTTTTAGAAAAAAAGAATGTATAATGGCAAATGAGAAATTTGAGTTGGTTGGATAAATCAGTTGTAATCTTAGAAAGCGAAAAATGAAAACCAAATTTTGATTTCTAAATATCATAAGCTTGATAACAAACAAACAAACAATATTAATTAAATCAGAATTTGACATTGTTCGAACCTAATTCACTTCATCTCTTCGTCGCAAAAATCCCCCAAGTTGCATCCAGAAGCAATATATGTGGCTATCGCTGACCAATGAAACGCTTGTTTATAAAATCATCTATCGCCAGTGAACCAGAAATCTAAATGGAAATAAAAAAGAATAGCCAAAACAACGCAGAATTTAAGTTTTCTTATACAATATTTCGGCTAGCCATACTACAAATACTAGCCTTCTTCAGGTATGGTTTGAATAACAACGGTTTTCTCGTATATAAACTTTTAGCGGTTTCAACCTCAAAATTGTACGTGTTCTTAAGTTGTTCTAACATCCTGATATTATAT
>JAOBAT010069992.1:0-22141 GCA_026413305.1 Hydrozoanthus tunicans | reverse complement strand
GGAGCGCGGGGGGCGGGCACAGTTTGGGAATTGTAACAGTTCGTTATAAAATCTGATATTCCAATTCAAGAGTTGCTGTTGTTAGCCAGATATTATTGGGAGGGCCAGTCCCTCCCCCCCCCCCAAACAAATAATCGCCCCCCCGGTTCCGCCGCCGCGCCCATGTTCTAGGTTGCGACTTTTTCTACCAACATATTGGCGGTTGCAGGAACACGTGCCGATATACTGATGTTTGTTCTTGCCTTTAACAGTCTAAATAGAGTGCTAAGTTTATTTGTTTGCCAGAGAATAGAAAATTTGTAGTGACTTTGGGGAAAAAGAATAAAGATTTGGAAGATTATTTTGCTTCAGTTGTGTTTCGTTTGCTTGACAGAACGGACGTTTATTAATGTCTATTTTGCTTCTATCATCGAACCACTGTGCTGGAAATAATAGTTTTGTTCCATATTCATATGCGGACAGCAAGCTTTTAATATTCTTCTATTCCTTCTCCGCACTTCTTTGCTTGAGCAACAACAATAACAAATTTATTATTGTTACAACAATTTTTTATAAAAACAACAAAGCTAATGATAATAATAAACTACGAAATTGATAATAATGATAATAAACTACGAAGTTAACTTTTACAATATTTTTTGATAAAAATGATAAAGCTAATAATGAGGGGAACTGGCTCCCTGAAAGAACTGTTAAGCTAAACGCGTCAGGGAGCAAGCCAAATTTGTATCGTTTACTAGGGGGCGGAACGTATCTTATAAGAAGTAAGAACGTAAGAAAGATTATAATCAAATACACTTAACAAAGACTTAGGAAGGGAGAAAACAAACAGCCTGAGCTTTATCATAGCCCTGGATATATCTATAAGCGAGCATCGAACAAAACCACTACTGGCTATCCTTTAAACTGACCAAGGTAAAACCAGTCAATTTTTTGCGCTCTGCAACCGAACGAAACCATCCTAAACCTAAATCATGTAGGGGATATGTACTAATTCTATTTGTAATCGCCAGCAACTATAGTTCTTAAACCTCAGCAGGTCCAACCAATGGATATGTAACCACTGAGCGGTGAAACGAATTGACAAAGCGAAGTTCCACGTGAACTGCATCGATCGCGCTCAGTTCGGCGAAATCATTTGAAGAACACCAATCTCAGCAGCCTTGTCTGGATATGTTAACATGTGCACGTTTCCAGACGCGTAGGTAGCCTGCGAACAGGCTCTCCTGTACTCTCCAACCATACGGGAGAGCATGTTCGCAGGCTAGGCGCGTAGGCAGGGGTGTGCACTGGGTGCACGTGCACCGCCCTCCCAAAGTGTCCAAAAAGTCCCGCACAGAAATGACTAATACGGCAAAAAAGGGGAAAAAATAGAAAGGAAGGAAGAAAAAAATGAGAGAGGGCACTAAGGCGTCTACAAACTTATGCTGGAGCCACAATTACTCAAGAGAGGCTTTCTTCCTTAGCCCTTCTCCATATACATTATGAAATTGATGTTGACCAGGACTAAGGGGTTCCCGGGGGGTGGGGAGGGGGTACTCCCATATAAATGCCTATACGGGTATGTGCCGCTGGAAAGGGTATGGTTTTCAAACCATTTACTCTGGGATGGGGTCTAGTATAGGGTCACGTTTAACGGCCGGCATCGCTAAGCGGATATAAAAACTGTAATAACAAGACACTGAAACCTAGAACACTTGAGCGCATAATACCCAGGGTTTTATATCGAGTCAGATGTTTTTGCTTTTCTACGAAGTACAGTGTAAACAAATCCTGTTTTAGTGTTGGGATTTAAAATGGGTATTCTGGTATAGGGTCACAAGATTTGCAGAATTTACTCTAGTAGGGCTAGGGTAGGACTTTCGCAAGCCCAGCGGCATATCCCCAACTCAACTATATTGGAGTACCCCTCCCCCCCCCCCGGGAGGGGTTCAGCTGTTTGCCCGCAAGTATCCAAGGGTGGCTGGAGTTTGGCATGCTCTGGCTCTTTCAAGACACCAAATTCACTAAGCGACAACTATTGATAGCTTAGCCTTAAACTTTGTTATAAATGCTTTTGCTAACAGTTGCGGATATACTAGGGGAGGAGCCGGTCTTCTCTCCCCACCCCCATTCAGTGGAACAATAACTTTATTCATGGGCTATATATCGGCAAAATGTAGAAATATAGTTTTTTGCAATCACTTAACAAACAGACGGCGATAACTTAAATACATTTTATTGATCTATAAGAAATGTATTCCAAACATGATGAAAAACTGGGTCTGCGGATCCATATAGAGCTGGGCTTTAGTCCCACCAATAATTTTGCCGAAGAGAACTAACACAAATTAACGTTGAAAAAATTGACAAAGTTGTTTGGACTGAATAATAGAAAAAACGAATTTTCGGCGGTCTCAGAAGTTTGAAATTTGAAAATTCTCCGGGGTAGCATGCCCCCGAACCACCCTAGAAAGCTCGTGCCTCCGGAGTTTTCTAACTCAGACAACCATTTTCTTAAGGCCTTGAATGAAACTGTAGCAAACACATTCAGAACATTCCACAAATAATCCTTTGTGGTGACTTTAACATATAGTCATACATAGTCATAGACTGTTAACGAAGCTAAAGACTGACGATCTTGGCTCCCTGACACTTTTAGCTTTTTAGCTATTTCAGGGAGCCAGTACCTTTTTTCATTTAATTTGTTACTTATCACTGTAAGTAAAATGCACTGCTTTATGGTACAAATAAATCAAGTCAAAAAATCTTCCCCACGAAAGAACGTTGATAACAGGGAACATAGACTGAAACTACATGTAATCCCGTCAACAGAAAAGCCAGAAACCACTGAACACATCCTAGATTTTATCTACAACCCACTGAAACTCCGACAAATTGCCTCGAATATCATCTTCAAGCGCCCCACGCCTTGTTACGCAGAACCACAAAGTGACTGCAGCTTTCAGTTTAATGGGAAGTACGGTTAATTAAGCAAGTCAATGGATGTGGAATGGGTAATCAATCCTCTGATATTTCATCTATTCTGGCAATTATTTTTGTGTGCAAACTTGAAACGGATGTATAGTCACCCCATTAAATACTTCTTTCTTCGATGCGTGGACGCCAGATTGTCGATCTAAACACAAGACCAACTCAACCGACGTTTTAGTTGTTTTTACCACCGGAAAATTACATTCAATGTTGAAGATCACTTCCTCGACACAGCAGAGCGCAAAAAACAACCGACTTGTTTACCTTGCAATCGGTCATTTTGTAGGATGTTTCCTTGATTCGAATCCCCGTAGATAAAAGGGTCAGTAATAAGTTCTGTTCGATGCTCGATTATACTAAAAGATATATCTTTCTCCAAATCCGTCCAACTTCCTGTACATTGCCTGGAAATCAAAAACATAAAAAAAAAATTAATTGATAAGAAATTTTATCCAAAGCGCCTTTCGCTGTGCCAAACGCATCTCCGACACCAAACTGGTCCCAAGAAACCCTAGATCAATATAATCAAGAAAACTTTTCTCAAAGGTGGCTATCCGTATAATTTTTTTTATGAACACTATTCAGAATTTTGAACTGTTCTAATACAGTGCACGTGGCTTGATGACCGACGCAAAATAGACTTTTGACTTCCTTTCTGCCAAGCCAACGAAACAGAAAGCTAAATAATCTTAAAAAAAACTTCATTCTTTCAACCGAGCACTCTGTTTAGACTTGAAGACAAGAACAAACACCTGTCGCCCACTGTGTAATTGCCACGTGTTTTTGTAACCACCAACATATTGCTGATACGAGTTGCAACCTAGAAGCACGCATTAAGGAACACGAGACATTTCTAAATAATCAGAAATAGCCCGTCATTTATCTTAACGCCCTCTTCACTTGTGTATCTGTCCCTATGAAGAATCGCTGAAGCTTTTCTAACAGCAAATGACTGTCCTGTACTTGAACAAGTTTTAGCCGTCACGCTTTCCCTCTCATGAACAATAGCCTGTCAACCTACAAATACTCAGTTTTTCTGTTTAGCTTAGAATTATATTTTAACCTGATGATTATCCAAGCGGTTGAAAACTTTGTTTTATCAAAACATAATTTTTTTAACATTTATATTTGTGAATTTACTTTTCATTTGTTTCACGTTTGTATCTAATTGTAAGTGGTTTTACCATACTTCGTTTCCGTGACTGTATTAGCAACGAAAAATGCCAAGTCATGCTTATACTATATTTGAATTTCCTCCAAAATATGACACAAAAATAAATAGTGTCACGTGATCGATATTAACAAAGCAGCTTCAGGCAGATCGAAATACTGAGTGCGCGAGGCAGTTAAGAGCGGCGGCCTAATTTTTCAGTGTGCTAAGCGACTTTCATCGCATTTAATTGAAGATTTGGCAGCGGATTTTGTCCAAAGAAGGGTTTTCACAGCAACTAAAGCCCCTCTTCTAGAAACAGGAGAAGTAGCTGTTACAAAGTAAAGCCTGGTACGAGCCGATAGGCGAGGGACCAAGTTCGTATGAGCTTGCCTATGAACAATTTTGTTTTTAATGACCAACAATTTATCTAAAAACGATTTTGAAAGAAAAGCACTAGACAATTACCTGGACAAATTCTATCTTTGCTGGCGCTATATTGACGTTATCTTCTTGAATTAGACACACTTGGTGAAGGCTCGACGAGTTCATTACTAACCTAAATAGCCTCCACCCTATAATTAAGTTCACTAATGGGCCTAATGAACGCTTAACAACTTCAATCCCTTTTTTGATGTCAATATACAGATAGAAAAAGGAAATCTTCGCTCCAAACCTACAGACAAGCACCAATATCCACTTTACTCTACACGCAAAAAACATATTGAACATATCAAGAAACAGTATTAGAAGATCTAAAACTACTAAACTTGGAAAAAAATTTTCAAAATTTGACGCAGATATGAAGTTTTGAAACTTGACCTCCTTCCCTTATTATTACAGAGAAGGTATGGGGAAAACATGAAAACGAGGCTGGACAGGCATTACTTACTTTTCACTAATTTCAAACCTTCATATCTCCGCCGAATTGCGGCCAATCTTTATGAGACTTTGTAAATTAATTACTATAAATGTGCTGGACTCGTTTTCACGATAAACTGATTATGTTTTTGTGCCATGCTAGCGTGACAAAGGTCTATCACACCAAAAATTCAATCCGCCTTGCATCAACAGCTTAACTCAAAACACGGCTGCCTAACATGTCCTTTAGTAAAACGTCTTTTTTATCTTTCGTTACGTCTGTTTAGTCTGTATGGCAATAGCGTGTTCCTTTGTGAATTAAGAAAGTTTCCTGTGTTTTGCGTCGGGAAAGTGTCTATTGTGGGAAATATTTCAAGGAGATAAGAAGCATGTCTGAAATAGAGTGGTTGGCTGGCGTAGTGAAGTGAGATGACACTGCGGCTTCTGTATCCAGTGTGTGATTGGGATTGTTGGTTGCTTGTCTGTGTTTAGTGAATCTTTTGCGAAGTGTATGTACGTTTTGTTTCTCCAGTGTATTGCTTTTTACATTTGATCATATAGATATAGGTTAAATTTGTAGAATTACAAGTAATATGCTTTTTATATCGCGTGTTTCGCCTGTGTTTAAGAGTTCTTCCCATATTCCAATCATAGCCACACATTCACCGGAAAAAGAAGGTGTTGATGCACAAAATGCTAAAATCCGCTAAGATTTTATTTAGCGGGCAAAATAACAATCAATTTGCCCCGCCGAATCGAACGACAAAACGTCCTTTGAAAAACTCCTTTGCGTAGCGACATCTGATGAATGAACGCGAAACAAGGTTTCCCCACTTCAGTTAAATAAACAGTGACCTTAACTTTAAAAAGTAGTACTCTCTACACTGAAAAACCCCTACTCTCGCAGCCACTTTCCTTTCTGACAGAATTTTTTAGTTTACCATTTGTTTATTTACGTTTTAGTATATCGGCACCGCCTGTAGTTTCAGCCTTCGCAGCCGTTCATCCTGTTCGGGGAGGAGATCGAGAGGGGAATGGGCTGCAAAGGAGACTTACATAGAGTGTTGTGTTTTCCCCCGTAAAATCGGAATTTAACCTTAAGAAAGACAATGTTTTTGTAGAATCAATACTTTCGAGGCAGACTTGGAGACTGGTGACAAGCTCAGCTAGCTCGATGTGACGTCTCTAAATTAGGTATAATACATGCAGCCTTTTTCCTGCTCTTAAAGGTTTTCGAAAGCGCTAATAACTTCTTAGTCATGACGTGGCACAGGGTTCATTTTCAGTTAAAGAGGAAGTTATGACATATAAATCCTTCCCAAAACGATAAACTTGAAAGAAATTAAAGATATTGTGCGTGCACTAGAAAAATATCCCGGTCGGGATACAATTGATTGTATATAACAAAAAAAATTGTTTGCTGGCGACAATTATCAAAAGAATCCGCTTTTTACCATAAGACCATATGCTTTTCAGTTCGTGTTGGTCCGTGTTAGTAAAAACTCTGCTATCCATATGGGTCCGCCATTTTCTGTTCAATATGGCTTTTTTCTGGCATTTCAGTCTTTAGTTAAATCTGACGCGAACTGCATTAAGCTCGGTTTTCACGAGTATTTTTTCCTTGGCAAGTTTACTTATCGATTTTCATTGCTCATGCAAATGATCAACAAGTTTTCCTTTACAATTTTTGTTGACAAAGTTTTCTTGTTCCTGTATTTTCCTTGACAATCACATCCTTGCGACAACTTCTTTGTTGTCCGTCTACCGAGCAAATTTCAGACTTGACAATTTTTCCTTGTCAAGAAAAAGGTAGCATGCCGGCTTTTCTTTGACAAGGAAAATTTGTCCATTACTCTCCATCTATACACGAGAAGTTTTTCCTTGTCAAGAAAATATATTTGCCCATATAAAACTCAACTGTACGTCCCGTTATGCAATTTCCGTAAGTAGCCGCTAGATGATTTGGTTTAAATTTTTTTTGCTATCAACTTTGAATTGGCAATCGCAGAACTGAAATAGAGACCAGAGGTTGAAGAAGATGAACTTTTCTCGCAAACTGCGGTTATTTAAGAACAAAACAACAACCGGCTTACGGACGAGGCACTGTAGTGCAGCAATTCGTAGACGCCAACATAGCAAAAAATATCAAAAACAAGACAAATTCCGAGCTAAGTAAGAACCCCAAAATTCTGGGTGGTTGCGCCTCGGCCTCAATGAATCAGCAAAAGAGAATATCTTTTTTCAAAGTGCCAAAGACACAGGAAACTAGATCCTGGAGCAACAACCAGCAGAAATACAATCATCGGTTGCAAGTCCATACAACAACGTCAATGATTCGCTCCTCAACACATTTACCGATGGACTGTTAGCAAAATGGACGTTTAATTTCCTTGTAAATAAACTTAAAGCTTTTTCTGCAGTTCATTTTTTCTTCATACTAAGATCTCAAAGTCTTAATACTTCCTTTTAGCTTACCACTGTCATTGATATTGTCATTGCAGTTTCTTGAAGGAGTTCGGCTCTTTTCTATGAAGTATAAAGAAAACAATGGTCAGCTAAGAACTGATCGAACTAACAAGTTATAAACGGATTGCATTAATAACAGATTAGAAATGTAAAAGTTTACGCATAGTTGAAAATTACTTACAGTTTAACGCTGTCGAACGTTGCCCTGTAGTTCGCCATGTGCTTTTCAATGTTAGGTTGTAGCTACAATCCCGTCTTAATACAGGTTCTTTGTCAGCCGAGTGATAATACAACTGTACTATAAAAAATGTTCAGATGCTCCACTACAAGTGTAGAAATCTTTAACTTCTCTCAATCGATTTTATGATGTCTTCGTGGGTTTATACACTACGAAACGAACTTTGGCTTTTGTTGTATCGCGTCGACCTGTGCCGCATGTCGCTGACGCCGCTTGATCGATCCTTCGAGCCTTCAATGGATTTGTTTACTTGGGGAAGCCATTCAAGCGCGCGTACAACTTCACTCGCTCCCGTTTATTCTTTGGCGTTATTTTAAAAAATTATCAGCAAAAACTCATATAATAAAAACCCTATTGAATGATTTTCAGGTTTATATGGGGGTTTATTTTAACTGGTCAGTTGTATTTTTCCTTGTCCTTCGGACTCAGTCTAATAAATCCAGATTCGTTAAAATACTGAATCCCAATATAAATATGAAAATCATTCAATAACTGAATAAGATCTAATTATTTCTGCCCAAATATTATGTACTTTTAAGCTGAGGGTTCCAAAGGGAAGAGTTTGTTCCGTGTGGGTATCCGTACCCTTCCATCGGCTGCCATTGTTCTTTGCGAAGTTGTTGAAGTACATTTCTATTACGCCAGATGAACAGCATCTCCTGGTAGTATTTCAAGTGCGACAAGTTCTAAACGATGTTACTTTTATGGTTTTGCATGCCGGGACGTGGCGAAGCTAAAATTTCGTTTTTTAAGAATTCGAATCTCCCAATCTTAAGCAATTTTGGTGATATAGTATAAACTGACTGAAATGAGCTATTTGGTGGTCTTACAAAATGAGATAAATTTGAAAGGAAAAAAGCAGATACACATTTCGGCTACTTGTTTCCATTTTAACTTAACTATGCTTAACCAAAGGAAGTGTTTCAAGGTAGCTTCAACTGTCTGGAGAAATTCGAGGCTATAAAAGCAGTGTCGGTGATGGCATTTCGACGTCCTAAAATATAGAAGATTTTTTGGCGGGATCTAGAGTGGATCCAGTGGACGTGTAAATATCATGAACACTTTGAAAACTTGCTGAAAGTGTAACAGTTTGGACACTACTCAATCCCTCATTGGTGGAAGCCTTAACCGGAAGTATTGTTTAACCGGTGGTTAAGAGAATCTTATCTTCATTTCATCTACATGATGACTGAGGCTATAGATGAAAAACAAAATAAATCATTGTGTGGTATGTTTAAACAAGAACCAAAAAACCTACGATCATTCTAGTTATTCCACTAAGTTTCGTGTTTAGAAAGCAGAACGGAGAAACGAGGCTGGTTACAGGTACCAAAAGAACGGTTTAAGCCTCATGCAATACTGATACAGATGTTATTCCAAGGTACACTAATTAGTGCGGTTGAATTGATACACGGCGTAAAACGTCCTCGCGAAGGCGACAGTAACTGACTCTTTCACTACGGAAACAAGTCCAGATAAGTCGGGCAAATCAAATCTTTCGGTGATATCTAGAATAACTGATGGTAAGTTTTGCTCTCTTATCGTTTGACCTAGTTCGGTAAACTATATGACTAAGCAGTGAATCTCTCTTAGTGCTTGTTTTCTGGCTAGCGAGAGAAGAAAAACGAGTCAGGTCACAGGTACGAAATGGAATGATATGAGCTTTATTCCAAAGTACACTATAGCGTGTTGAGAAAGCGAAGACCGAAGACCAAAGGCCGCTAGAAAACGAAGACCCTCTAGAAAATGAAGACCCCATAGAAAACGAGGACTCCATAGAAAACGAAGACCCCCTAGAAAATACAGAACCCCCAGAAAATGAAGATAACTCTTCCTCTGTTGTTTTAAATCAAACTTAGCATGAATTGCGATGATTTCATAACTCATTTTCCCTGTTCAAGCACCGCAGTAAATCTCGCGGGCGTGCTGACAAGTCTTCTCATGGTGTTTCGAAAACTAAAATCACAACCCTCGAAAATGAAGACAGACTTATGTATTAACCAAATGCAAGTACCCGTTCACGTCCGTGGTGAGAACATGAAATTGGTGCTTTGAGGGTATAAACAAAGCTTTCATGCGCGTTGCTCCCGACGACGCAACGACGCAAAACAAATCTAGGCCTATTCCAGTTCTTATTCCGGTTCCTTAAGTTGCCTTAAATCGCCTTGAATCGGACGAAGTCGTAGTCATTTTTCACCCCTTTTTTCCTTAGATCACCTTAAGTGTCCTTGAGTCGCACTTTTTCACTTCATTTTTCTTTAAATCGTCTTATGTTCGACCCGGACTAGGCCTAAATCTGAAATCCGAAGTCTTTCTCGTTTCGACATAATATCTGTAGATGTTACCAACACTATTTAAACTAGTCTTTATTGTTTATTAAAACTTAAAAATAGCTAGTAACCTTAAATTTGCATTCCTGATTGAAATAAAGGATTAAGAAATTTGAAGTTTATTTTGAGCTAGTTCATGTTTTTAAAAAATTACGTTAAGAAATTTCGGAGATCACTGTAATAGTAATAAAAAAATTAAAATCATTGTTAGTTTTATACGTAATATTTTTCATAAACATGATCATAATTATAATCACCATAATACATTTGTAGTGAACATCACGAATTCATCTACCTTCGTCGTAGGCACCCTAACGACAGGAGGGCAGCCTATTGTGGAAAAAGTCAATTTATGATTTTATTTTGCATATTCTATATTTGAAAGTAACAAAACGTAACCTAACAGCTAACTAGACTTATCGTAAGGGAAACTACAACCAACAAATTATGAAAAATGAAGCCACAAATGGCAGGCAGGCCCTCCCCCAAGCTATTAGAGTTTAGAGGTATTGATGTAAACTTGAACAAACGGATGATCAAACAATAAAAATCAGAATTATTGACTGAGTTGACAGTTGCAGCATACGTATTTTCGGTCAATTACACTCGCTTAAAAATATCTTTGGTCGGGAATAGCCCAACCTTAAAATAAATTTCGTCGAACTGGTCTTTAACTGACTTTGTCTTTGACATAATCATTTTAACAGCCAAGCTCTACTTTGATAAGGATTCAAAAAGCATTTTATAGCTTTGCAGCGATTTGCTCTGCGAAGCTGAGGTAGTGGCTGTTGAAGTATAGGAATCTCTTCATAACACATTCCTTTTCTTTTCTACGGTCTTCGTTTTCTAGGGGGTCTTCGTTTAGGCTATGGGTCTTTGGTCTTCGTTTTCTTGACACCCGTACACTATAATAGTGCAAGCCTAGGTTCTCTGTAGACACACTAACGGAAACGGACCGGTTAAATTGTTGCAGGGTATAAAAGGTCGCGGGAGGCAACAGTAACTCTTTCACTACGGGAACAAGTCCAGATAAGTCCGGCCAATCAAATATTTCGGTGATATCTAGAGCAACTGATGGTAAGTTTTGCATTCTTATCATTTCAGCTATAGTTCAGTTAACTAAGTGACTAAGTAGTGAATTTTTTAAAGTTCTTGTTTTCTGGCTCGTGAGAGAGGCTTCAGTTAAGTACAAAGGCTCAATGCGTTACCGTCGTTGTTCCAAGATATGCTATTCTAGTGCAAGCCTGTCCTCTTGTGATACACTAACGGAAACGGACCGCTTAAACTGATGCTCGATGTAAAACTTCCTTTACGATCGGAAAGGCGACAGTAACTCTTTCACTACGGAAGCAATTCCAGACAAGTTCAATCAAATCTTTGATATCTAGAATAACTGATCAGTTATAAGTTTTCAGGATTCTTAACGGTTGAGCTATTTGCAAGAGACAGAATTCGAACTGAGAACACTTTTCCACTATAACTATATCGACGTAACACTGGTGTCTTCAGATTTTCAATTCTGTGCCTTGTAATACTTTACCTATACATTAATTTTTTTGCTGTATATTTCTTGTTTATTTTCTTTCTTCTTTCTTCGACCATAATAATGAAATAGTCTAAAATCAAAAAAGTTTCATAAAAACATAACTTTTAAACATTTATATGTTTACGTTTTATACCGGCACTTGTAAGTCTCAACAAATCTAAAATCAGCTGGCTGTCTAGACTAGCCCTTAGGTAACTGCAGCCAGCTGAGTATCTTGATCTGTTAATTTTCTCTTTTCATTTTGCTTTGTAACAAAGTTACTATATAAAGTTATTGTATGTAGTTTAGTCAGTAAACTAAGTTATTAAGCAGTGAAACTCTTTTAGTGCTTTTTCCTCTTGTTCGGTCGCTAGAGAAGAGAAAAGAGTCAGGTTACAGGTACCAAATAGAATCAATATAAACCTCAATGCGTTACAGGATTATATACCAAGGTATACAATATAATAGTGCAAGCTTGTGCTCTGTTGGTACCCTCACGGAAATGGGCCGGTTGAACTGATGCAGGAAACAAAATGCCCTCGGTGCTGAAGCGGCAACACTTTAATTCACTACCGAAATAAGTCCGGCAGATAAATAGGGTCAATCAAATCTTCCAGTGATATCTTGATTCTTGACGGATGAGCTAGTTCAGTAAACTAAGTTACTAAGCAGTGAATCTCTTTTAGTGCCTCTTTTCTGGCTCGCTGCTCAACGAGACGCTTTAGTTTTTCCACATGCCCTTGAGATTGACTCGGGTATTCAAAGCCAAAATACCACGGAAGTTCGTTTGTCGAGCGGAAAGAGTTAAGATTAGTATGCTGATATGTTTTTGTGCATCCATGGTTTCTTTTGCATCCATCACATTAGAAAAAACTTAGTATGTTGAGTGTCTAAAAAGAGCCAATCCTTTCTTGAACTTCGAGTCAAATGGCCCGTGCTTTACCTTCTGTAGTGCTAAGCGGCTGAGAGTCTTTGACTTCCCCTGCACATGACACTTGCTAATCCACTGCAGGTTACCCCCACGCAAAAGCTGGTACAGATAATTTAGCTAAGTCATAGACTGGAAGGAGTCGGGTAAAGTGTGTTGTTCAAGGACACAGCACAGTGGTCTGACCGGAGCTCGACGACTCGAACACGTTTATAACCGCTTAGCCACTGCCGCGCCGCCGATAGATTAGATGCCTTTGAGATTTTAAAATTCCTTTGTACTCCATTGATTGTTTGGTCGGCGAGAACTCCCTGTTGCTATTCTGTTGTGATTGACCCCTTCTTTCGCAACTGTCGACAATTTATAATCAACTCTGTTGTACGAGAGACACAGCAAAACCTTAATTTAGTTGTTATCGTTATGGAGTTAACGGAAAGACGAGTGGTTTGCGTGTTAAACTAATGAACATTTTCCCTTGCGGAAACGGTTACTGAACTAGAGTATTCCAGGTGAGTTAGGAGCGGCAGGTTTATTTGCAGTTTCTCAAAAAATGTAATCAGCGAGTCACAATTTCTTCTCCCTCTTTGGCGCTAGCACAAGTAACTTTATATAGACTTTAATATCGTCAGTTAGATTTTTTTTTTGCGCGAACGTGCTCATAAAACATGCCAGTCAGTTATGGATTGCTTTAGCCTGCGAACATTCGCAGGCTAGGATTGCTTAATTTATAAAGATAAGTATAAAAATTCGATTTGCGTGAGCAGGTATGCAGCCCTACAACAACGCTTTTAGCTTATGAGTTATGGAGTGGTTTTATAGTTAGTCTTCATAGCTTCTTTTTTGAGAGAGAGAGAGAGAGAGAGAGAGAGGAGGGGGGGCGTACATGAGGTCGTTCTATAATTAGTGCTCAGTCTCACTCTGAAGATTGCTTGCTTTGCATCACTCGGCGATTTGCCCTTTGTCTAATTGTGCTCAAAAGAAGACTATAAGATCGCTAATTTCCAGCTTCTTTTTGGTGAGTACAAGAACAAGTCAAATGAAGTATTTCCTACAGCAATCTTCATTGTGATGAACTATAATTTTTGAAAAAACAGGAGAATAACTCGACGGAAGCTCAGTGCTTTAGCTCGACAACACGAGTTTCTTTGACAAGCCTTCTCGCGACTTCATTGTTTACAATTGAGTTTTAAAATATTTTGTTTTGTCTTATTTGTTTTTTAGCTTAATAGATAGTGATTTTCACCTTTATTTTTCAATTTTAGCAATTCATTTAGATCATATATATCATTTGTCTGTGTTGCTTCCCGAAGCCGATCCGATCTTTGACAATCGATTTGCTATGCACCCATGCATGTGTTATTTCGCACACGTAAGACTACCGATACTTTTGTAATTTTTGCCAGCAAGGCAATATCAATTGTACGTTTAAAACTTAACGTTAACCCAGATTTTAAAGAAGTCTAGCGAAGAGTAGTCTAAGATTGGTTTATGCGCACCTGCAAACGGTTTTAAAACGTTGTTCGTTCTCTCTTGTTGATCGGTGTCGAAAAAGCGGCGGCTCATTCACTTGTCACAAAACTTTGAAAGTCGTTTGAGACCTTCGGAAGCAACCGTTAGTTGATATTGGGTTGATATTTTTAGGCAGTACTCAATCATGACAGAATGTATTGCACACTCGAGGATAAAGGAGAACCATGATTTTCTCATGTTTATTCTTTCTGGAATAATTAAGTCGTATTAACCTTGGGATATTCACATGTAATGATGAAACATACGTGGTAAAAAATGTCGATGAAGCCAAAATACTAGCGTTTGTGGCAAGCAAATATGTGAAAACTACCACTTAACTGCTAAAGCAGATAATATATTTATGTGTGACTGTCTATACTACGTACACTGAAGCAGAGTATATAGGAAGTAGGCAGTTAATGACTACATGTGGCTACTGTGTTTAATACTTAGAATATTCCAGCATAGGGCTTTTGTATTCTAAAGTTTGTTCATTGACCCTTAAATAAGCCCCCTCTCTAATAAGCGCCTTGTCTAGAGCTTCAAATTTCAAATAAGCCCAGGGAGGGGGGGGGGAGGGGGTAAAGTAAGCTGAAGGAGCCAAAACATAAGGTGTTATGTGTCGAAAATTTTTTTGTCAGCAGTTTGTCTGGTTTTTGAGTAGTGCTAGTTATAATGCCAGTGGAACACTATATTACATGAAATCGGAACCCAGACTAATTAATGAATCTTAAGGTTGTGTTTCTGTATTTGGCTATTTACAAATTTGAATAAACCCCCCTCTCTGATGAACTCCTGGTCTGGATCTGGAATGTTGGATAATTAAAAGCCCCCCCCTCCCCTTGGGGCTTATTAGAGCTTTTGTGGTGCATATGTACATGCCTTCCAACTTTATGAGTTCACTCTTTGGAGGGGAATTTCAGCTCACTTGAAAGAGGTTATACAAGCCTTTTTATAAGAACAACTTTATAAGAACAAAGAGGCTCAAATTTCCTTACATTTAAGAACAAACTTACGAAAAATAGAGGACTGGCTTTGATTGTTAAATAGTTTTTTATTTACAGAGAAACTGGTTGGTCAAATTATCTCTTCTTTTATTAAGAGAAAAAAACACAAAGCAATTGTTGCAATGGGTAAGATGAATGACAAACTTAATAAGCTAGATCCAAAATCAAACATTTGTGTTCCAAACTTTTATTTTGAGTGCCTTGAACAACAATAAACATTGTGCCATATGGTGCTATCCATTTTAGTTTTAGCTTATACAAGTGTAACTTACCCTTTAGCTTATACAACTGTAACATGCTTATTATGACGATTTGAATATTGTCAGTATTGCTCATGCTATGTCGTCTTGGCTTTCAAACATTTTTTAAATCTCCTGGTTTTTTCAAGTGAATTTTTCAAACCATGTAAGGGTTTTTGATTTCAGAAGTTGGCAGGCCTGCAAGAGGGCATTTAATCTTAATATTTAACTTTTCTTAATGG
Organism: Hydrozoanthus tunicans; assembly: GCA_026413305.1. NCBI lineage: Eukaryota > Metazoa > Cnidaria > Anthozoa > Zoantharia > Hydrozoanthidae > Hydrozoanthus > Hydrozoanthus tunicans. Next base: position 6,673 of record JAOBAT010069992.1, on the reverse strand, counting down.
GTGGCATTAAATTATCGGGGATGGGGGGTGCACTGTGGAAAATGTATTGGTTTGTTATGAAATCTGAAATTCCTATTCAAAAATTGCTCTTGTTGGCCAGAAAATTATTAGGGGGCTCTAACCCCCCTTCTGCTGCTTATGTTCTTTTGTAAGTTAAAGTAAATGTGTTCAAGGCTTTTCACCTTTTTCTTGCAGGAGTACTATCCGCCGCTGAACTTCTTTCCTTACCCAAGTTCACTGATGAACTTTGTTATGAATGTAAGTAAGTTGTAGTTCTCATAGTTAATGGTTTGTTGCAAGCAGTTTACATTCCATTGACATTTCTAATTTGTAGGAATTGGATCCGTTTCTCCCAGGTAAGGGGGAGGGGTACCATGGGAGTTGAAAGGGTAAGGATGACATTCAGAAAAGTCTCCCAAATACCCTGAGAAATACAAAAGCATAAAATTTTCCACAGTAGAAAATACTTCTTGGTGTAAAAGTTACCCTAAGAAATACCAGTTGAAAATTGACGTTTTTCCCTGGATAACTACTGTAATGGTTGGGTCTAAGTCTCCCTTCGTTGTGCCAAACATGGTATGCAGTATTAAAGGCACCCAATGTGAAATAGGACATTCGCCAAAGGACTTTTGTCTTAAATACTTGTTCAACATGCATGTTTACTAAAACAAAGTCCAACTGCAAAGAGTCTAGCACCTTACTGTTTTTTAATCCTAAGAAATACCAGGCACTTGCTTTAACATAGGATTTCTTTTAGCAAAATAGAAAAAAACTGGACTGTTTATTTTTACCCCTATAAGATTTGGTGGTCGTACCTACCACCAAAATGAAGGGAGAACCCCTTATTCAGTGCTTTCGCAATTGGAATTTCTAGAACTCTTGGATCATCCCTCAATTCCATTTACTGTTTTATTACTTCAGCAATTTGCAAAATTCTCGAGTGTTTTCATGCTAAGACACTTTCCAGTAAAATTAATATTGTTTTGGCAGGTTAACTGAGTACTTGGTTTTAGTTTTAACAAAAGTGTTATTTAGTTCATGATGTGTGTTTCAAAAACAAATTTTTCTATTTTGTGTTGTTTTGTTGTTGTTTTCTATTTGTATTGTTCAGATCAAGTTTTATATCTGAGAAATTCGTTTGCTTTTAGTTTTGTTCTGAGACTGAAAGTACTAATTTAACATGCTTGCCTTACACTAAGTGGGCTAATAAGTGAACATGCACTGTCATATTTAGGGTGTGATGGTTTGGGTCTATTTCTGGTATTGGAATACATGGATTTTTGAAATAGTCATTTATTAGGGACTTTTCTTATTCTGATTAATTCGAAGTTGAGAAAATTTGGTTTCTTCCAAAATGTATTTCCTATTCTGGTATGATAATTATTGATTCAAATAAACATGCCTTTTTATAAAATAATTTGGATAGTACGCGTGATTTGATTGGTCAACAAGTGTGTTTTCATAGCGCTATGAAGCACCAAAATGACGTCACGACCAAGATGGCGAGTCGCGTAAAATTAATTTGACTTTTGGTAGACTTTGTGCTTTTTATAACATTGGAAGACTTTAAAAATGTCCAATAAGCCTTTTAACTTTTGGTTCAGTGTTCTGAATAATAAATTTGCGGCTGAATAATTTGTACCTCGGTTTGCACCAGGCTATGAGACACGGAGAACATGTTTTACTTCTTAAATAAAGGTTGTCCCATTTTAGTCCAATTTTTAATACTCATAATTTAAAAACTATATGCTTCATTCTTAAAATAGATAAAAAAGTTTAATCACTAAAAGCATTAAAACATTAAAAGGTGGGTAAGATATGGGTAAAATTTAAAAGTTTGGAATAATAAAATGTCAGTTACACTGTGTTTCACCCAGAGGCGATCAAAAGACTGCATTCATTATGTATCAATTTTCATTGACACATTTATTATAGATTCTAAGTAATCCAATTGTTTGAGCTTATTCTGGAATAGGAATACATGGATTTTTGGAAGAGTTGTTTGTTTGGGACCTGTTCTTAGTCTAGGTTACTTAAAATATTCTTCCACTCATTCTGCTCCTGATATCAGATCAGCCATAATAATCCAGAAGAGTGATGTCACACAAACACACACCATCTTGAAAGGCTAGAGTAATAGCAACATAAAAATTTTTTTCTTAAACTAAGATTGCTCATAATATATATAGTTCTCAACAAAATAGTTCTGACTGCGAAGGTTTTCTTGACTTTGCTTGCAGTTTGGAATATTACACACAAGCTGCCATCTGCCACAATAGTAGTAAAAACTGACTTAAATGAAATTTTGACGTAACAGTATGGCAAATGTATTTTGTAATATATGTTTTCTCTATAATTAGTGTTGCTGTGAGTTTTTTTTTCAACAAATCCACTAAAAATTGAAATTGAGAAAATTCGGATTATTCCAAATTAGTTTAAACCAGCTTGGCTATGCGCGATTTGATTGGTTTAGAAATAGTAAATGTGAGACAATATTTACCTCTGAAATAGTAGCCAAAACAAAACAGCAGACGGCAGTCACTTTGCATCTGTTTCAAATCACAATACTGAAAAAGTTTGCTCTGAAAACATGGCATATTTTTTAAAACAGCAGAAAGAATTTCACTGTTTTACGCAATTATTTACAACACTTTGTACTTGACAAACTGTCAAAAAACGTTTGTTACATATGTTAGTAGTAAAAGTAGTAAAAGTTTTTTTTCCTTAAAAATATCTCAATTTCTTGAAAGGAACAGTTGCCTCGCTGGAATGTACTAAAACACTAATTCTATTTCAATTTCATTAGATAGTGGCTTAATGAATATCTACCTCGTACCATTTGGCACTCAGTAGATATTCTGCCGCTACCCACCTCAACTGAAATAGAATAAGTGTTAAATTTTCCAGAATGGGCTCAAATGAATGCACCCTTAGTTTGTATCTGATGTTTGCTGTAAGATGTGGGTGCCCTCACTCCCTCAAGCTACCAGTAATAACGAGTAACTTAGTTGTAACGCTTGCAGGCTCTGGTTGGTGATGAAGAACCAGCAGTACTTGATAGAAACAGCCAGTAAAATGGCTCTGATACTTCATGGTTCCAAAGGAACTAGGCCTAAGCTTGACTCAATAATAATTTGAGTCTGAGTGTTAGCAACTGTGCACAGCTGTTTCAGCCTCTTTTTTCCTTGTCAGCAAGACACAGCTATCGAACAGACTTGAATAATTCCTTGAACTTTCCTGCTTGTTAAAGTACCTATAAATCATATAAAACAAAATAATTTTATTTGTTACCTCAACAGATAGACCTTGCTAAATGGGGAAATTGTCAAAATTAACATTAAATCTTAATATTTTCAACTGTTGGCATCACTTGTAGGAAAGGCAAACTTTCAAATTTCGGAATCTGCTGCTACATCATAACAAGTCATGTACATTATAATACAATTAATATGTTACAATAAATTAAACTTACAGCCTTGTTATGATGTAAAAGAAAAAAACAGAAGCTGGCTTAATTGCCTTGGTGAAAGTTCTTCGAATAACAGAAATTTGTTTTATTCAAATGGAGGCCTGGAACCAAATTTGTTGCCATGATGATGAAAGATCATCATTGTTGTGAAGACAACACCAAAAAACACCATAAGTCCAAATTTTGTTTAAATTCATCCAAAGGTTATAGATTGGCAGCGGATTCCAAAAGAACAAGAATTTGCCAGTAGCGTCATCAGTTGGTAACATTAAATGTTAGTACCACCAGAACCATAAGATTTTGACAATTTTTTTTGCACTACTCCAAATTTAGCAAGGTCTGTCATGGGAACTTTGATGCCTGGGGGTGGGGGGGAGGAACTCCCAACTTTTTGGGATGGGGATGCTTGCTGGAAAATTTCAATAAATCCCCTAAGAGGTGCCAATGTGAGTGTGTCTCAGGACAGTTTCAAACCCTAAGATGAAACATGCAGAGAACACTTCAATCAATTTAATGAAGCTAAAGATAACAGTGTCAAATACTTTCCTCACTGGCTGGTTGTTTTTGAAGGCTTTGTCATTAAATCTTGCATGATCTCTGAAACAACAACCAAAAATCCGGATCTCTGTTTGTATGATACCAAGGAAGCCCCAAAAGGTACTGCACTGCACCTGTCCACACTGTCTCTGGCACCCTATGTGGTACAAAATTGTTAAATTTTTCATTTTTCATCCCTGTCCCAAAATGGTTGGATTTCCCCCCCACTCTAATTTAACTTAACATTGCTGAAAAGAGGATTATTTTATTTTTAAGGGTGAACCTTCACATTCAATCAGAACAAGCAGAACACAGAGGCCAACAGACAACGCTGATGCGACAACCTTTCCAAACCCTGCGCACTTAAATATTTCCTCAGTTTTTACTAACCAGAAAGCCATCTTTGAAGCAAGTATTTCCTCTTCAGCTAATCATTATTTTGATCAAAATGCATCCTGTTTAATGCAAGCAACTGCTCTACATAGCCCCTCTGGAGAATTGCCAGCCCACAACACTGACTCTGTGAGTTATGCAGGTAAATGACAAAGTCCATGTTTTTAGTATTGTGATTTGAACATGATTTTTTTACATTTTTTTCATGAATTTTTTTACACCGGGAAATTTAAAGAAAGGTATTAGTATAGGTAATAGCATAATTATTTTGACGTGGTTATTTTGTTGGATGAATACCATAAGTGCAATGTTTTCAAAATTGTTATACTGTCATTATTGAAAAAGGCAGCGAGTGAAATTTGGGACAACTTTTGAAAACATCTCCAGTGGTGTTTATGTCAAATGCCATGTGCAAAATGTGCTTTTTTTCTTGGTATAGGTTTTAAAAAAGGTGTAAACAAAATTCTTTCTAAAACATTACTTTGTTATTGTTGCAACAATGAACTTTGGCAAATCCTTGTTTATGAAGCTGTTCTTCAGGGTTGAAAAATAACTTTTAGGTTAATAAGGAGCTTGTGAGCGACTTAGGTACCTAGGTGAAAAGGAAGGAGCCTCATACATTGCTCGATTTTTGAGTTTTAGTCTATACCAAGTTTTAAATGACAATTAAGTAACAAGATGTAAATTCGGTTCAAATTGTGTAAATGTGTAGGTTTTGGTTGATTTTGTCAATTATTTGCTAAAGTAAAAACCACCTTGTTATACACAACCATTTTATTTCACTTCAAAGGAGGATGACATGTCAAATCACTCATTGTTAAATATAATATTCATCAATGAGTGATTCAACATGTCCTTCTCATAGCTGTTTTTCTGTTTCTTCCTTTTCCTGTTTCTTTTTCTTCGGTTCTGGCTCAAGTCTCTGTGCCTGACCATCAAAGACCTTGAGATATTTTGATGCTTTTTCTGTGCAGTCACCATGATCGGTGAAGCAGAAAAAAGTACTGAAAACACTAATTTTTGTTCACACTTAAGTTTAACACGTGGCTCCTATTCAACAGTCCGCTTGGGAATGTTGGAAATTTTTATTGACTGTGTAAGCCAAAAACAAAATGGTGCCATTGATGAGGTAATAAACTGGCTAATTGTGTCCAATCAGTGCTTAGGTTTTTTCAAAGCTACACACCTGAGAACTTCTACAATTTGAATATACTGTTGTTTAATTTTTCTTGGAAAAATATATGTGTTTGTACTTGAAATCAATCGTAGCCCACATGCTGCTTGTTTTCAAAACATAGTGGCCCGAGTCGATTTTAAGTCGCCCCCAATGACTGTGTGCCTTGTTTATTTTTAACCCTGATTCTTTCACACCGACATTTTGTAAAATTAGTTTGTCTTTGCTGGCCACCAAATTTTTCATTTGGGGAGTTCCTTTAAGGGAATATTTGTTGGATGGGTCACTCAAAACTTAAGGGGAATACTTGGGGGGTCACTCATAACTTAAAGAAAATATTTGAGGAGGGTAACTCAAAACTTTAAAGGAATCATTGGGGGATGGGTCACTCAAAACTTTAAGGGAATATTTGGGAAGTTCCTTGTAACTTTAAGGAAACAGTGGTGGAGGGTCACTCAAAACTTTAAGGGAATAATGGGGGAGGGACACTCAAAACTTCAAGGAAATGATGGTGGAGGGTCACTCAAAACTTTAAGGGAATAGTGGTGGAGGGACACTCAAAACTTGAAGGAAATGATGGTGGAGGAGCACTCAAAATTTTAAGGGAATATTTGGGGAAGGGTCACTCAAACTTTAAGGGAATAATGGGGGAGGGACACTCAAAACTTGAAGGAAATGATGGTGGAGGGTTATCAAAATTTAAGGGAATAGTGGGGAGGGGCACTCAAAACTTTAGGGAATAGTGGGGGTGGGTCACTCAAAACTCTAAGGGAATAGTGGTGGAGGGGCACTCAAAACTTTAAGGGAATAGTGGGGGAGGGTCACTCAAAACTTTAGGGAATAGTGGGGGAAGGGCGTTCAAAACCTTAAGGGACTATTGGGGGAGGGTCATTCGAAACTTTAAGCGAATAGTGGGGGAGGGGCACTCAAAACTTTAAGGAAATAGTGTTGGAGGGGCACTCAAAACTTTAAAGGAATAGTGGGGGAGGGGCACTTAAAACTTTAAGGGAATATTGGGGGAGGGCCGCTCGAAACTTGAAGGAAATGATGGTGGAGGGTCACTCAGAACTTTAAGGGAATAGTGGGGGAGGGGCACTCAA